>CM029270.1:11502158-11517631 GCA_016920895.1 Vaccinium myrtillus | reverse complement strand
GGACTCCCTTTCACACATAGGGGGGGACTTTTCAACAATCACCCCCTCCACCCTATGTGTGGTACACAGTCCTGACCTCCGTCCGTCCAGACTGCATCCCCTGACCCAAAGTCCTTTGTCGGCCTGAACTTGCTCACATCTCCACCCGAGGTGTCCACACCCCCACACCGAAGTGCCTGCACTCATATGATGCTTCTCTTCTTCTCGAGCCTAGTGGGCTAGCGTCTCGTTCGTCCTCTTCACATCTTTGCGTCACTCGACAACCTCTCATTGTCGTCCCCTCACTCTCTAAGAACACTAGGGTGTTGTTCCTCTCTCCACCACTCATATTTTTCAACACACACAAGTACATATAGACATACAACATGTAGGTGTTTTCTTTGTGAAAAATTAATAATTGTGAATATAATTTTTTCTGAATAAATGACATAAAACAATAAAAATAACAAGTAACATTGTCCACGGTCTGTGAGTCTGCATCAAACGTCCCGTCTAGCATGATAAATAAAGACACAAATGGAGCAACATTGACAAAGATCAAAAGCTTTAATTGGCGCTATTCAGCTAAATACCTTGAGTTCAAAAGCTTTAATAAAATCCCTCAACATGTTTTGAGTTTCCAGAATGACTTTTGATCCAGCTAAGTCTTTACATTTCTAGACTTCTATAAGCTAGACAATGACGAATCACATAGTACATGTAATCGAACCACAAGATCATAAGTTCCAATGCTATAAAAACCACAAAAACCCCAGAAAGGGCCGCTATTAAAACAACAAAAATGGACCCGACTGGTCCTACCTCACCCTCAAGAATATAGCCCTGGCCAAATGCGGCAACGGTGAAGTATGTGCAGTAGACAATGCAAGTTTGGGAAACAGCTAGTTTCAATGGTATCGCCAAGTAAAAATCCTTGGACTCAAACCGTGAGTATGGGATTAACAATAGAGACACTAAAGCAATGGCAGTGAAAGCAAGAGCTAGCAGTAAGTATATCATGAAGAACTCCAATTCTTGCTTATTGGTTTTGAAGAGTAGAGGTAGGCCTGTGTTTTCGTCAAAGCCACCTGGGAGTGTGAATAGGGCTGCAAAGTTGATGGTGAGAAGTAGAACGGTCAACACTACTCCATTGCTACTCACGTTTTTGGCTGCATTCTCGGCTTTTCTGAGTAGAGTTGAGTGATTTCTTTCGAATAATTCCTCTGCTGAGTTTCCTTCAGAATTATGAAGGTACCATAAATGTGGATAGGTGTCATTTTTTACACGCTGTGTAAACACAAACATGATGCAGAATTATCAATCTGGCGGGGAATGAGGTAAATTATGTTCAAAGTAATTGACAAAGCAAAGGCAATTAAAGTGGACGATACTGAGGCAAAAAAATAGAAAACAACACTAATAGTAGAAAGGCAAAGAATGTAGCCGGGAAGATACTGAGGCCTGACAAGTGAGTGTCCTCAATTCTATAATCTCGAAAATGCCTCATCCACACTTGCATGATCGCTGCTTTCTCGAATGAATCAATTGCCCGAAAAAAACTCAACAAAGTGACTATAGAGCTATAGTGTTAGATATAAGTGAGAGATACGACTAACGGTCTACTGGTTAATGTCAAGTCCAGGGCAACCTTTAAATCTATAGAATCCCGAAAACTACATGGCAAAAGTCAAAATAAATAAAACCTAATGAGTGGACCGCTTAGATATAGGCCTGATCATGAATTGATTTTCAAGTTCAAACACAACCACATGCTAGAAAATATTTAATGCAATCGAATATTCTCAAGATTAGTTCAAGTGACAGGGTTAGAGAAGTTTCTTGTTCTAAAAGCAAGAGCACTAATGAGTTTAGTACCTTAAACCAAAGCACATCCCAACTCATCTGGGTGAGAACTGCAAGACTTTCACCCTCCTCCCCTGAATGAAAGGGCACAATCGACTGACCACCATTAACATCTATTGCCAATTGATTTGTGGCGTTAGGACTTCCAAGTCTGCATGTTGCAAGATGCAGGATGGTGTTACCTTGGGAATCAACATCTGCTAGCATCCTATTCTTGAAATCAAGAGAACTCATTAAGTAATCGTAAACGAATCTATGTTTTTGCTCCACCGAGATATGCAGTATGTTCCTTCCATTTTCATCATAGGAATCGGCAGCCTCGGGACATTTTCTAAGGATTGCCATTACCTGTTGGAATGTCTCTTTGTGTTAGGAATTTATCGTTAGAATCTATTAGGATAATTATATTGACCAACCAAAAGTAATAATCACATAAAATAGACAAAATATAAACGGAGCAAGGATGAGAAAAGTGTATGGGGTTGGTTGAGGCGCATGGAACCATGCTCTTATTAGAAACGATACACAACTCTCTTTGCAGTGGATTGACCGGTTCTTTCCCCAGTATACTGTGACATACCAGCCCGTGTGAGGAAAAGCATAACTCACAAACTGATTAATGACGGACGCTAGTCAAAAATAGAAATGAAGTTTAGCATAGAGTTGAAAGAAAAATGCAGAACCAAAGCACGTGAAGAAATAAATTCCTATATTTTTTTGTTGGAGAAGGAAAGCTCAATCCTCTTTCCTCTCCCTCCCATTTTTCTTTATTCAAACCATTTGTAGATATGTACATAGCTAGGTACAGCAGTGAGTAAAGGAGAGGTGGAGGACGTTTACTAAACCCCTGCATGAATTCATATGCAGTACACTAGTCATGGATCATGTTATTCCAAGTCTTCAAGGCGTCCAACGCCAGGAAAATGAGAAACAAATGCAAATATAGGCCCATCTTATATGGGATCCAAGTCTACAAATTCAGAAATTAAGTTCTGGAAATAAATAAAATTCGAAAAAGGCATTACCAACTCAAGAATGCCAAGCTTTGTTGCTTGTATTATGGGGTTCATCTTTGGTGATGATGAGGATACATGTGAGCTGCCTTCAGAATCTCTGCTTCTAAAGTACACATAACGACTCCAATCTTCTTTTTCAATCAATCTCTTTGCCAGCACCAAGGCAAGTGTATGTTTTTGTTTTGTGTCGTCAATATATTTCAACAAAAAACAACCTAACATAAGAAAAAAATAATAAGGATGGTATGATAAGAAGCATAACATAATAATAAAAAAAAAAACATAATGCATATAGATCCAGTATGATTAAACATATATTAGTATTGTGAATCTTTTCAATTGCCTAAAAAAAGACAACAATTAGAAGATCATGAAGAGGAGTTACCACACCTAGAATTGTTTTGGTGATGAAAGACCTTTCTAATTTGATGAAATCGGCTTTATTATCTCGTGGATCCTCTTCATTACCAGCTGCTTTAGACTCAGAAGTTGCGTCGAGATACATTGGCGGAATAACTACTCAATCTCACAATCAGCAATACATTAAATACAGTTTAACAACAAAAATGGGTGAAGAATGAAACAGAATGTGTATATATAGAGTGAAGTTCATGGAGGAGTTTCATCTCGAGTGGTGCTAGCCACACTCACTTTCCCCCTCAAAATTTTGTTGTCCGTAGATTGTTAATTATTAGAAAATTTCACCAAAGCAATAAGTGATCCTTAAATCAATCTATTTTTGCTGAATAATTTTATGCACGCTCAAAGCCTAAAACATATCAATGAAAGATGTGATAATAGATTGTCAACAAGTGATCTGCAAATTAATTAGTACATGATACTGATTGACTAAACTTAAAATCAGATGATTCCAAAAAAAATAAAATGGAAGCCAATTCAAGTCTATAGTAGATTCTGTTGATCGAATAAATTGACCACTCTGTCGGGTAGGCTTTTGGGTATGCGACAGAGCTAGAATTTTTACCTAGTACTGATGGCTAACGTGTATGCTAGAAACAAAGATGAACTACACTATGAGTATTCGATTTTAAAAAAATCGAAACATCGTACTAAAACTCTATAATAAACAATGTTTTTCATTTGCCTGTAGAGTGCAAAAGATAGTATTTAATATAATATGTCTTCCAAAATGAGGCATTTTGAGTTGTACTCAGTTCTCTTTCATGTCGTAAAAGTATCAACAATAGAATTGACAACAAGACGTCTACCAATATCTTCCATGTTAATGCGCAATCTAGTGTTCACAAGCTTCAAAGCTAAAAAAGCAGGCTACATCATAGACTTTGACATGAGCAACGTCAATAAATGATGAATTAATAAATCAGCAAGAGGATAAATTGTAAAATTTCCTGTTTTGTTCACCACTTGACACAATTAATTAGGAAGCGATACTGAGATTTTAAATTTTCAAATGTAGTTTCTCTGGCTCTGCAAAATTAGAAGTATAATAATTCTCAAGAAACTTGCAAATATCTTTGAATTCAAATGGTGTATAGTCATCCCGACTCCCAAAGATCTAATATTGTGCTGATAATGAGCAACTCCATTGTGGTTACTTATTATTTTTTTCTTGATTTTCTTTGATTGTCAATAGGTTTTGTCAGATAGAGAAAGAGTTTGCATTAATGTTAAAGCATGTAGTTTAGTTCTTTTTTTTCCCAATTTAGAGCCTAGGTTTCTAAATATTTCACTTGGGCTAGTACATTTTGTTTTGGACTTCTTTACAAGAAATTGTGAAAATATCTAGTGGTGGCGAACATACATATATAGTTTGAGGGCAAAACCAAAATTTCTAATACGATATATAGTAGTATTTTTTTTTTTAAATCATTGTGGTGTGTCCCCCTATAAATAGCTATGTAATCTAGTGTGATGGAAAGTGGAGAGAAATAGTGGGGTTGAGTATGAGTGAATGAACTACAATAAAGTTGTCATATGTGTTAAAGATCACAGAAGCATTTTATCACATATTGTGTGTTATCTCCTCCATCACGTCTCTCCTACTTGTTTGAGTGTGCTCGTGGCTACAACAAAGTGTGTTAGGCCCATCACGGATTTCCAACAGTACAGGACCAAGTCATTCTAGAATTAAGAAAGAATTAGTCATTTTACATTTTACCATATCTATTATGAGAACATTTCGAACTTAGCAAAATCATAGAAGCTAAATTAGGGAAAAGAATCATTTTACACAACTGCAGGGTAGTGAAATTATACTTACAGTAGTAGATTATAGCTATAAGTAGCTGCCAGGAGACAAAGGATGTCCTACATAGATCATAGAACACATATGGTGACCTGCTTCTGAAGGAAGACGTTTTTGTGATCAGCAAATTCAATGGGGTCAAACCATTTTGATCAAATTTGCAAGCAAGATCAGGGTATGCTTCCAATATGCTAACAGCAAGACCTAGTTCACAGAACACGGAAATATAAACTTAGACAAAGGAAGGGAAAAGAAAGGAAGATAATTAAGGAGAAAACTGTAGTAAAAGTGGAAGGAAAACTATGATATCCTCAGTACTATATTTTGCTATTTTCTTCTCTCTTTCTCCAAGAAGCAAATGATGAAGGGGAAACTTATCATATTTTCCGTTCTTTTCCCTCTTCCTTTCATTAGTTCTAAACAAAGTGTTGTTGGTTTTACAGCCTCAAAGGAACATTAACTAACGGAGACCCACATGGGATGTGCGTGCTATGAAATTTTGGAAATCGCCATTAAATTGTCCATCTTAAAAAGTAGATTTAAATTAGTGCTTGGGCATGAAAGAAAAATAATTGCAGCAATTAATAGAAGAGTTGAAGCACTAAAGTCAGTTCGATAAATGAAAAACCAAGAGGCAGAGGCTTTTCTGGAAATGAACAAACAAATTGGGAATGAGGGAAATAACATTGAAAACGATTTCTCATACCATTTAGAGCACCTCGAACCATTCCTTCATTTTAAAGAATGAAGGCATTCCAACCCTGCTTTATTTCTCTCTTTAAAATGAAGAATCATTTTTTATAAGACTCCTTTAAATTATTGAAGAATTAATATTCATCATATACAATAAACATTGTATAATTTTTAACATTGGTGATACGATGGTGATAAAATTAGTATCATTAGATAGATATTTAAAATAAGACCAATGTGGAATATATTTGGTTAACACTAAAAAACTAACGTTCAAAATTTTGGAGGAAAAGAGAGATGATTGAATTTTGTGTGTATTATTTGAAAATTCAAGATAGAAATGAAAATTGTTATTAGAGTTTCAGTGAATAATACCACTATTCCTCTTCATTTCAAAATGTATAATTGAGTTGGATATGCTTTTAGTAAACAAAAGAACAAAATATACACTTAATTCTGAGAATACCAAAAAAAAAAAAAACACTCACCGTGAAGGTTTTGTGCACCAAACACTCATACACGAGAGAGACTTGGTTCATAAACCTATCCAGTTCATCGATGAGGCTGTTTTCGTCCATAAACACGATACCAAGGGGTCATTCCAATCATTCCAATTGCTTCGGAGAATTGTCCTTCAATTGCGGATTTGGGCGGGTTCGGAGAGATAGAAGAGGGTTTTGGTAATCGGATGATACACACAAAATTTATTTATTTAATTTTTTTGGGAAATGAGCTCCAAAATTTATTCGAAATTAAAAGTCTTAAAGTGGCCACACCTTCGACTTTACCTTAGGGCTACCACTGAGTACCACGTAACGCCACATGTTACCGGGAATACCCAATAACTAGTCCTCCCCCTCTCTCACAATTAACGTTGTGTTTGTGAGACACCCCCTGTAAGTTAACGTTTTTCACCGCACAACCCTTACAAGAATTTAACCTACCTCGAACCCCCTCTATCTTCCAAAACTTTACCCCAAGATCCCTTCCGCCACCCTTCTGTCTAAAACCGTTTAGAACCGTCAGTTTTTTTTATGATCCAAACCGTCCAACTTGTTTAAAACATGTTTCATACATGAAAAATTATTTGGATCAAGCACTTCCCGGTCATATTTTGAGCCAATTTCTGGTAAGTGCCCTTAAAAATATGTTTTAAACAACTTGAATGGGTTGGATCATCAAAACATGACCCGAAACCTTGAGATTCGAGACAAAAGGGTGACGGAAGGGGTCGTGGGGTAAAGTTTTGGAAGACAGAGGGGGTTCGTGATAGGTTAAATTCTTGTAGGGGGTATATGATGAAAAACGTGAACTAACAGGGGGTGTCCCGATAAATAACCCTTTTAAAATTACACCGTTATAATGCCAGACTAATTTTTTGAAAGAAAATGTAAAGGTTTAATTTTTCATAAAACAAAACTTTGCGAGATATTTTTGGATTGTATGGATAACCCCCCCTATTGGAGTTTGTCAACAAGATTAGCTTCGCGCTATCTAAGAAATGAATGGTGATTTTAACTGGACTCGTTCGGCCATCCGATCTGGAACTCCCCCGGTTATCTCACTTTTCGAGTGTTAATCGCACCAAATGAGCATTTTCTTAAAAATGACTTCGCAGTCGAACGAAACTATTTTCCATTAAACCTAGACTGGTTTTGAAATGAATTGCATGTGGAAAAGTTGTTATTTTATGTGACACGTTTTTCGAGAAAAAATGCATAATCACGAAACGAGTTTTATAAATCATGCTGCATATTCACGACATGATACAATATCGACACGACACGATCTACGAGAAGGTGATTGAATAACGTTGACGAGAAATAGAGATGAGAATGAAAATGGTTGAAATGAATACGGTAGTGCAGCAAGAGTGCCGCCCCAACTTCGTGGAAAGAACTTGGTGGTTAGGGCTAAGCATGCACAACACATAGTGGACGGACCTTGTAAACAGACTGGTTAAGTTCAGTGATACAAGACGGATGAGACTATGTCGTGTGAGACGCAAGGTGGACGGACCTTGCAAATAGGCTTTTAAGATCGGTGATGCAAGACGACTGAGACCTCGAGCGAAAGGTTGGTGCCGTCAATTGAAAGGAGACGAAACAGACCAATAACTTTCATAGTGATCTGACTGTTGGCCCGGTGGTCGGAAGAAGTCCAGATTAATAAATTTGAAGAAGAATGTCGACACTGAAAAGATAACATGAGACATTGTTCATTTGTGCACGCTATACTCTAATCTGCATTGACACTGACACATTCACACTCATGAGATATACTGGATGTGGTTGGTTTGTAGTTTAGTTTAGTTTAGTTTTGATGATGTAAGCAGGTGTAATGAGTGAAGAGAGATAGAGAGAGAAATGAGGGAAATGATGTCAACAAAACTAAAACAAAACTAAACCCCCTAACCGAACAGGGCCACTATTTCCTGTAAACTCCTGTTTTACTTTACCAGATATATATGTTGTTCTAGAATTGCTAGTTAAGGTTTCCTTGTTGGAGGTTACCGGTTTTGGGCTTAACGGCGTTGTGGTTGATCTACTCCGGGTTGGGGGTTCAAGGTTGCGCCGGATCTGCTGGTTGTGGTTGCTCCTTGTTGAGGGTGAGGTTGTACCTTTGGTCTGGTAGGAGATTGTCGACCGGGCGACTGATGGTGCTACGCTGGAGTTCAGGTGTGGAGTTTTGGTTGCTGGGCGGCAGACGGTGGTTGGGCGGCGGCCATGGGGTTGGCGGGTTGGTGTGGGCGGTGGCCTTGGATTTTTGGTGGGCTGGTGTGGGTTACGGTCTGTGGTGCCGGAGAGCCATTTCCGAGAAGAGATTTGGCGATGGCGGTGGCAGCTTTGGCGAGGTGATGGCTGCTTTGGCGTGGATGGAACTAATGTTGTGGGGTGTTGCTGCTACTCCGGGTAGTTTACAAGATCCGTTTTGGCGGCGTTTTGGCTGCCACTCACGGAGTTTCGGCCGCTCATTCGGGACGTGTCGTCGTGACTGTTTTGGCGGCTTCAGCGACATTTCCAGGTTTGAATAGGTTTGGAGGCAGCGGCGGCAGACTTGGGGAATCGTTTGGATGGGCTGACATCGAGATTTTTTATCGGGTTTTGGTTTGGTTTCTCGTTTGGCTCCTTGCCAACTGTTGGGGTCCGATGTGGTTTATCTCGTCTAGTGGTTGTGAGGGTGAAATTCCCTCCTCCGTTTATCTAGACGTAACTTCCCTTCCTCCCTTTTAATCTTTGTATTTCTTCAGAGATTAATAAAGTTCTTTGCTTATCAAAAAAAAGGTTTGGGTAGAACTAAGCCTCATCATTTAGCCCATTGGCCCGAGGCCCGCTGGGCTTAGCCCGAGCCCGAGCCCGGCAAGTGGGCGGGCTTACCCAGCCCGACGTTTCCATGGGCCGGGCTTGGGCCTAAGTATTTTAACTACAACCCGCCCGCCCGCCCATGAGCCCAGCCCGTCGGCCCGAGATATTAGCCCGCCCATAGTCCGTATACTTCTACATGCGTAGCCTGGGTTTGAGAAATAGCACGCCTAAAATCTGGGTTTCCTCTGGTTCTACACGGGGATGAAGACCTATGGTTCACGCAAAAGGGAGGTTTGGCTCCTTGTTCCATACATGAGTTGTACCACTGTGAAATTTTTTAAATCAATTTTGAAGGCTATTCGGTCCAATCAAGGTAGTAAACAGTTTTGTGGTCTGCTAGACCAATTTCACACACAAAACAGGGGAGTAAACATAGATGAAGGGAAGTGAATGGAGGCTGACACACATTTGTGGCGGGGCCCCCAGGCCACTTTCTTTTGAATATTCATCATGTATTTTGGGAAGTCAATGGCCTATTTATCTAAAATGCCAAATTCAGTGGGCTGCTCCCTGCAAGTAGAGAATGAACGCCCCTACATTTTTCGGCTGAAACAATTTTGTTCCCAAGCTTAATTTCATGCAGCGTTAAAAAAAAAAAAAAAAGCATGGGACATAGGTGTAAGGTGTTAGACCAGGAAGCATGAGACGAATTTAAAAAAAAAAAAAACATTTGGCCCGCCCAAATAGCCAAGCTTAGCCGGCCCGAAGATTGGCCCGCTCGCCCGCCCGACTATGATAAGCCCGTGGGCTGGGCCTGGGCTTCATCTTTTGAGAGAGAGCCCGGCCCGCCCGGCCCGCTAAAAATAAAAGCCCGCAAAGCCCGGCCCGGGGGCGGGCTTGGGCTGGAAGTTCGCGGGCTTGGCCGGCCCGGCCCGATGATGACCCTTAGGTAGAACTATCTATTGGGCGTCGTCGCTCATGGTGTTACACTTGTATGACTCTGGCATAATACCACGACGTTGCTTCGTGAATTCCAACGTATGTTAGATTACCGTGATGAATAGGAGAAGTTCTACAGTCAGGAGGCGTACGGAGCCGGGGGAGCTGCCAACATGGGGAACGACCAGGCAGAGGGATAGAAGAAGCCATAGATCCCACCCAGTTGAGATTAATGTAGTAATTAGAGAAAGGATATTTTATACAAGACTCTTAATTATTGCTTTTTATTTATAAATTGTAATATTATTAACGTGCCCAATTTTGGGGGCGTTACACATAGAGTATACATATACTTTCTATTCAATTCGATATAAAAGTTATTTTTTCCGATTTCAACTTTCCTTTAAAAACAATACTCCCTCCGTCCCTTTTTAAGTGTTTAACTTTTTATTTTGGGCTGTCCCTAAATAAGTGTGTGGTTTGAAAAGTTAATGGGTAAAAGTTTGTACAATTATCATTTTGCCCTTTTGAAAAGTTAGTGGGTAAAGAGTTAATGGGTAAAAGTGGAGGATAATTTTGGAAAGTAGATGTGAAAGTTGATGTGCATAGTGTAAAGTGGAGGAAAAAGTTGATGTGAAAGGTGTAATGATGATGTTTCTTTAATAAGTTGGATTTACGAAGCAACACATTTAAAAAGGGACGGAGGGAGTAATACTTATTTTCTTAATTCTTATGTTCAAAAACTTAACTTTGAAGGAACCTCTATTTATTTTCTCAATACTCCATACTTTGTGGGAACAAATATGTAATCTCACCGAATTAATAGTGATCATATTAATAATCATCTACAAGCGTACCTTATACAGTACTATAAATTTTAAATTTGTAAATTTATATAACAAGAATTTAATCAAACACCTAACTCTTAACTTTTAATCACCTTAACTCTCTCTCTCTCTCTCTCTCTCTCTCTATATATATATATATATATATATTAATGCTAAGGTACACAACCCTTTTTGGGTGCATACGGTATGCTCCGGCATAACAAAACCATTAAGGGCATCAACATCAGGCGACTCAAATGCCTGGAAAAGCTAGGCTAGAGAGTGGAGGAGGAAAAATTGAGGAAAAACCACCTAACATCAGGCGACTCAAATTAACAAAAAATTGTAGGGAATGAACAGTAACGACGCAAATCTGAGTCGCCACTGTTCACGCACTTTCCTTTATTCTATTAATTTCTCATGCCAGCACAACAACACCACCAACTGATTTTCAATAGACAATGGCCGGATTGTTCACCTGATGCTCGCCGGAAAAGTGGTCGGAAATTGCACAGTGGCCGAAACCTGAATCTGAGATGGGTTTGATCTCACACTGGCTGGAAATCACACATCCATGGCCGGAAATCGCACACCCACGGCTGAAAACATGAATCAACTGTGCGGATTTCACCGAGTGGGTTCCACTGTGTGGGGTGGGTTGATCGGATCTAGCACAACCATGAAATTGCAGAGTCCGGAAATCGAAAACACCAACTGAGTTTGATCAAACCCAGTTGATTGGCCAACTGGGTTGATCGTTTTTGGACTGTGTTTGAGAGAATGAAGAAGAAGAAGATCGAAGAAGATGAGAGAAAAAAGTGAAAGACTTTTTTTGAAAATGTCAGCATATCATTCAAAACGCCATACGGCATCGATTACAACGAAAGACAAGAAAGAGACCAAAACCACTAGCAAGTGACATGAGTACGGCAAGAGACACAAGGCTACCGACTCTCAGACACACCTGCCGAAGCAGACCTGACACCAGGGACGTGGATTATGAATCCTATTCACAAGCAAGTGGTAAAGAATCCCAACGGATTCCCAGCTCAATCCATAAAGCAATACAACGTAGAGTAATCGAGAAAAAACTAACTAAATAGAAATACTAACTAAACAGAAATAAAACAAAACACAAACTAATCAGGATCCCAAAGACTGGTGTCGCCGTGTTACCCCACTGAGTCACCCCATTGGGTGTACCGAGTCACACCGAGTTGCAGCGAGTTCACCGATCAGCCGCTTCCCCGGGAAGAAGCCCAAGCTCCATGACTGGCCGCCTGCGGATCTGAAGTTTTATTGCATCGGATCTACCGAAAAAGCCCTGAGATTCACCCGAGATTCAACCCTCCGTCAGATCTACCGAAAAAGCCCTGAGACAGATAGTGAAGGAAGGGTCAAAGATGGAGGTGGAGATGGAGGATGATGGTGGGTTGGTGGCGGCTGGCGGAGATGGAGAACTATGAAGTAGGTAGCGGTAGGACAGTGGAGTCTGGTGGCGGCTGGTGGGCATGGAAGACGGTGGGGTTAGGTGGCGGGGTAGATGGAGAACAGTGTTGGTAGGTAGCGGTAGGCCAGTGGAGGGTGGTGGCGGCTGGTGGGCATGGACGGTGGGGGTAGGTGGCGGATGGAGGTGGACTGGTAGGGGGGTTGAAGACCGGTGGCTGGCAAAAGAGCCAGGCGGGGGTGGGGTGCGAGGGCGGCAACCCCACCCCCAAAGACAGGGATCAGAAGGAGGAAGGAGGAGAGAGGAAAAGATGGATGAGATTTTTATTTTAATAAATTTTGTGTGTAAATTTTTTCCAATTTTGCAACGGACATGCCATTCACAAAATTTGGGAAGAAATAAAATGTTGGTGGTATTTGGATAGAAAAATAGGAGTAAAAAGAAAGAATATTTTAATACAGTAAAGTTAGAATAGAGAGTCTGATTTTGTGAGTTTTTGATAAAGTGGCTTGCTAAATTGTAAAAGGTGTTTTTGAGGTTAAATTTGGTATTTTTTTTGGTGAGGCTGATAAGGATGCTCTAAGAGACATAACTAGTTATGCAAGAACCACTAAGAGGCATAACCAGTTATATATGCCCCTACAAGTGTTGACCTATAAAGGATGTGTATCATATGTACCCTTAACCCCTAAACGGCATAACCTTCAACCACTAAGAGGCATAACTGAACCACTGATCAGTGGCATAATCTTGAACCACTGAGTGGCATAACCATTACGCCATATAGGGGGTGTACCGTAGCATTTCCCCTCATTTACTCGTACATCAAACAAAGGAAATTAATCTGTGTATAATGAAAATTGAAAATAGAACATACAGTAACGTTCGCCATCAATAGCAGCATGGAGAATGGTGCGACCATCTCGTCTCCTCATCATCCAATCACTATTAAACGCCTCCAAAACTTGAAAAACATCCTTTTGGCCATATTCAGCTGCAATATAGAGGGGAGTCTCATCCACATTGTTGCACACAAAAACCAGCTCGGGTTTCCTCCTCAACATAATCTCTGCTACTTCCCTGTGCCCGAACCTCGCTGCCTCATGCAAGGCAATGTTGCCGTGTGCATTCTTCGTCATCAGCAAGTCATCGGACAGGAGGCCTGCCCGAAGTAGACTTTCGAGAGCGATTTTGTTGCCGTTTGTGGCCAGTAGATGGAGGACCGTATCCTCCCGGTCGTCTAGCAGTACCGGACCATTATCTCTCGTGAAATTACAGAGGAATACAAGGGCTTCGGGTGTTTTTTCGGATGTGGATTTGTATGCTTTCGAACGGTGGCTCATGAAAGTAGTACTAGTGTTGAAATTTGCTACCATTTCGGCCATGAGCAAGTGTTGGCGAAGGGCAAAATATAATGGTGTTTATGTGGGAAAATGATGTCAAACTAGAAAGCAATGCCTGGTCTTATATAGCTCTCCACGGTTGAGTGGTTCACGCGACCAAGTTGTTTATTTTTATTGCATTTTTCAAACTTTTATTAAATTTGATTCAATTTATTCTTGCAAGGGCAATAGAGGAAACCGAAAAGTAAAAAATCACCATGATAGAAAAACGCATAGTAGTGTGTAAAATTATATTGAAAAATGTAAAAGATGTTAGAAAGAATTATTTGTGGGTAAATTTATGAGAAACTTTACCGTGTGGATTTCACCCGTTGGATATGTATTTTCTGGGTAAATTTATGAGAAACTTTACCGGGTGGATATATTTCACTTGTTGGATGCATTTTCTGGATAAATTTATGAGAAACTTTTCATGTACCAAACACTTTTCCAAAAAAGCCTGCTCTTCAATAGGATATATCATATATAGCAATGCAGTAGTTCGAAATTAGTTTAAAATAATACAAATGCTAAATCTCGTGTATCTTTTACTCCGAAGACACATTAATTGTGAGAGAAATTAAGCTAAAACTATTAGTAGATACCTTTATTGCTAGGAACTCAGGAATAAAGAACATCTTGTGTTGCAATCAAGGAATACAATCATAGACTCAATTAAAGCAGGTTTAGAAGGAATACAATATGGTCCTTTCTTTTAGCTTTTTGCTCTAAAACAGTAAAATTCCTTTGATCTTCTTTGACTATATAACTAAAGTTCCATCGTTAATTATTTTGAGTCATTATCTTATGTGCGAAAATCAATTACTCAAAAAGCAATACCAAAAAGCTATATGAACGAATCACATCTTCCTTGAAATTAATTTAAAACTCTCAATCTTCATTCCTTTCAAGAACTACAAATAACGATAGGTAATGGTAAGAAGTTCATAGTACCATATAGCCAGGTATTGCTTTTTGAGTAAAATGAACTTCTTCATAAATAAAACCTCTAGCTGCCCTCCATCATGCACGCTCCAATCCTAATTAAAAATTATCACAAGCAGGGTAAAATGAACTTCTTCATAAATAAAATTCTTCATAAATAAAAAATTACGGTTGAATTTCCAAAATTGTTTTTACTCGTTTAAGAAGTTCATAGTACTATGTTTTCCTTCCAAACATGACTCTTCCAAAAGTATTTCTAAAAAGCAAACACTTGAGAAAATTAAAATAACAAGCAAACAGATTCTGCATGTGTAACATGTTGTCGGCTTTATATTATAGGGAGGGTGTTCACTTGAACACCAAAAAAATTTGTTTTACTAATAATATATGTAAGTTTTATTTTAGTTTAGTTCTTTTTGAACACCCAATCCAAAAATATTTTAACACCCTACCTATAAATATTTGAACACTCAACTCAAAAAAATTGAACACCTAGCCCACAAACCAATACAATATAAACAACCCAATTAAATCCACTATGAACTCCCATCACTACAGGTAATTCACAATTGAATACCTAATACATTAGCTCAAAACAAAGGACGCATTTTTAATGACAAAATTGAAAAATATAGAGAAAAAATATCTATTAGTGTTGATATTGTGCTCTGGCTTCACTATGAACAATATCAACTCTACATATCTCAAAAAACAAGAGCATATGTACAAAAAAGATCAGCGTGGACTTATTTGTCACACAATTTTCTACAATAATTACTAGTGTATTTATGCGCTGCTTTAATTTGTGTTGGCCCAAAGATATAAAATTCGCATAGAATATGCAATTGTG
>CM029270.1:11426493-11501158 GCA_016920895.1 Vaccinium myrtillus | reverse complement strand
TCCATGTGTGAAAGGAGATAAAAGGGCAGCCCATTGTAGCATGTGTGGCAGCCTTTGTATAGACTTCCCCTGCCCATCACAAGGATTTGGAGAATCCCACGCATGAAGAGCTTTAATTGCTCTTGGCAGCTTGTTCCTCCATTTGCTGTATAAAAAGGTAGTGAAGAGAAATGTAGAGACGGAGAGGTAGAGAGATGAGCCGGACAGCACTCTGGTGCTGCGGGGATACACTGTGGGGTAAAGAAAAATACTAGTGAGCGGGTACCCCATTAGATTTGGGGCTCATGGACACAGGGTAAGCGGGGAAGTGTGTATAACTTCAGGGCTTGGGTATTAATTGGTGTCGCATTGAGTATTTTTTTGCTCACAAATGTTGTAATCTCTCTAGTGTTCATATAATGGAGTGTCTCTCTCACGTGGACTAGGCCGGTTTTGGGCTGAACCACGTAAATCTTACGTGTTACTCTTATTTTTCCTTTGTGTTGATACAATTGTTTAGTGTTGAATCTCAATATGTATGTGTTGTGGGTATTACCGAATTTCTGCTAAAATCCCAACAAATTGGTATCATAGCCCATGGTGCATAACGGGCGTCTTTTTGACATTGGTAAGATCAGAATCACATAAGGAAAAAGGTTCTAGTGGTAGATTTGGTGAAAATACAGCAAGTCCAAATCTAGTTCCAGAGCATGGTGGTGCCTATTTGCATCTTGGAGATCAAGTTTTGCTCTTGTTAGCTGCAATGTTGAGAGCAGGTTGTGGATCGATGGAATCTCTGTGGCTTTATTGCAGATAAATATCTTAGAGATGTCCTCACAATCTCTTAAGATATTGGCTTTTTTGGGTGGTGTGACATTACCCAAAGAAGTACTAAAAAATAAAAAAATCTCTCATTGCCACATAGTCTCCATGCGTAATTTTTTATTTGGAGCCATGAAAAATCACATGGCAGGTTGGTCTTAATGAAGTGAAAGGTGTGTTCATCTGGTTAAAACTCAATGGTGGATGGAAATCGGATGCTTGCATAATATTTCTCAGTGGTTTAGATGAGTGTGAGGTGAAATTTCCTGCTAGTGGAGGAGGAGTGGATCGAGACCCTACTTTGGAATTAACTAGCAAAGTTAGCTCGTTTCAGCTGCACATGCATTAGCCGTGGTAGAGAATAAAGGAGACGGACCACAAATCTTTATTCTGAATGTGCAGTTGTGATGCTGGGACACATTTTTTGGCCAATGGTTTACGGGCCAGTACCGGTTTTGGTATTGGTGGAGCATTTAGGTCAGAGCGCAAGCCAGAGCAAAGATGTTTCTGGGCAAACCCATTGGAAGATGAAGTTTTGTTGGAGAAGATGAAACAGAGCCGGTACAAAGCCGACTTATGAGAAGTAGATAAGAAGAAGCTACCAGCAAAGGCCAGCGGGCCATGTCAGAGCCAATCAGTCCGGATCAAGACCGAATTAGCGCAAATATCCGAGACAAAGTTGAATGGCTATGGGCCAAGAAGCAAGACGAGGCCAGACGGGCCAAGAATCCGGCAACGATCGGGACAAAATTTGACGAAGAGCCACATGTGCTAATTTTTTGAAGTGAACCAAAATTGCTTTTGAGAGTTGAAGTAGAAAGAGCTCAGTGAGACGAGTTCATTGGTGCAGACGGCGCCAAAATTGGAGTTGAAACGAGCTCCCAATAGCCCTTTGAAGAATGGTGGTGCTAAGAAGAAAGAAGAAGGCTAAAGAAAAGTCTGGTGAATTATTATTAAAGACAAAGGTGAAGTCTAGATGTCTCAGAAGGCAGCGAATGTGCAATTATGATGCCCACCAAGAAAACAAATAAATTCGAACAAAAGTTGTCTGGTGTGCATTGATTTCAATGGGAAAATTGCAGTGCACCACCCTACAATCTGAGGATTACCATATATTCCAAAATGCAGCAACCTCCAGAATATCAAATCCAGAAATCAGCAAAAAATCTCCACCAACCAATCAGAAAACAACATTAGAGTCATGAATTAATTGATCACATCTCTAGAATTACTGCTAATTAGGATACAACAGCAAAAACTAATTTCCATCCCTTTCTTTGACTTCCACTATTCAGTAATCCACCAATTTTTGGACCTTCAATCTCCTTATCCCTACTAAGCATCTTTTGAAATCTTCCACAGTGTATTCCTTCAGTTTAAAAGAGAATTTGGTCCAGATTGCGATCGTGGTTTTAATTTTTTCAACCAGTTCCCCAACATTTACCACTTTGTTTTTTATTACAATTTGATCCTTTCAAGCCAGAACATCCACAGGACAGCATAAAAACTGATATCCCAACTTGCTTTTTCAACAATTTTATATTTAAAAGATTCCCACCAACACATTAAATCATATAAATTTTGAGGGCAAACCCATTCAATACCCCACCATAACATAATCTGAGACCATACCTGCCAAGATATTCTGCATTGCAGTAGGAGATGAACAGCAGTTTCCAAATGAAATTGGCAAAAAGGGCAGGATCCCAACAGTCCATCCTCTTGCTGGTAGAAATTTCGCCCTAATAATTCACTTCCCGTAGCTAATCTGTCCTGTATAGCTCGTCACGTCAAAATCTCAACCTTAGAAGGGAAACATTTTTCCAGATAAGCATGCATTTTGCCCCAATATTCAAAGCTTCAGAAGCCAACTCCCATTTTCCATAACATGACTTGACTGAAAATTCCCAGATTTCTGATCCCATCTCCATCTTAGTTTATATATCTTCCCCTTGATTGTGAATTGCAACATCTGCTAGCATTTGCTTAAGAATATCAACTAGTCCCTGTTCCAATTGAAATAAACTTCTTCTAAATTGCAAATCCCGTGTTAAAGAGGAGTTATTGAATACTTCACAGACCTTGGCATTCTTCTGAGTTGAGAGAATAAATAAACGAGGAAAGAGCTTCTCTAGCTGCAATATATGGATTTATGCAAATGCTGCTACAGTCTGGATGTGCTATTATGGAAGAATTGAGGATATATTGTTATGAAGGTTCTAATATGAAGGCTTTTGATGCTTATCTATTTCTGGTGGAATGTGGAATAAGGAATAAGAAATATGATTCTCTTGAAGCTTTCACTTGCAAATTATGGGAATTTATGAGAACCTTGCTGCCTACAATCAAGTGGGGCACTCTTTTGAGGATCAAAGTTGCTGGTGATGTTTTTGCTTCATGATGTTACAGGAGTTAGAGTGCATCCCACTCTCATTCTTCTTGGAGAGTTACTCTCATTTCTTTTGATGTACTGGTTGTGCATCTTTTGGTTGATTTCCTGTCAACTTTTGTTATTTCCTTCTTGGCCTCATGCTGGGGCATATGATCGTCGTGAGATGGGGTGCCAACCTGGTTGGGATGCCATTTCCCTGTTGTGATGCCTTTGTGCTTGGTTCCCTTTAATCTTTGTATATAAGGATATGTGTCCTAGCTAGATACATTAAAAGTCCCAATCTCCTTAGAAAACAAAATCCGATAGACTTTCCAACTTATCCCATATTAAGATGGATTCTATTAATGGGTCTTGGGTCTCACATGAACGATCCAATTTGGGTACCGGACGCGACCCATAACAGATGCCGATCATTGGAAACGCTTTTGGATAACAGGAATGGGGCGCTACACCCTGTAATGTGGATGGGCGGAGTTTTATTTTAAATTCTAACATTGAAAACTCTTTTAGACAACTGGAATGGGGCGCTACACTCTGTAGCACGGATGAGAGAGTTACAAGGACCCCCGATTTCAAGAGGAGTAGTATTCAAGGAAAGAAAAGTGGGTCGTCAAAATTAGAGAGTGAAAGTGGTGTTCTATTGCTTTTATGAAAGGGACATGATGCTATCACCATTACTATTACTTTTATGACTTGTTTTGGCATGCAAGACAATTGCTCTGCATATAGCCATTTACGCTCCTTTAAAAAAAGAAAGAAACATGTTGCTTTGAAAAAGCACATGACCATTGCAAAAACGAAATACACATAAAATAAAATAAATAATAATAAATGAAGGATGAAAGATAAAAAATGTATATAATAATAGATGACATGTAAAATAGATAGTATTGTTAGAGTTTTGATACAAAAAGTATCTATAGCTATAGCAGATACGCACTGTACGCTACATAATTTGTCTACTCATTGTTGGACTTGCCCTAAGCGTGTAAAAAGAAGAGAATAAGCTTGTAAGAAAAATGGGTCGTCAACAGCGATTAGTTGTAAACTCGAACATTCTAAGTTTAAGACTTGGCACAATCTCTTGGAGCTAGACAACAAGAGATAATCTCATGTGAATTCCCTAATTCCGACGTGAATGACCTGTTTTTGACTGGACTAGAAAGAAAAATAGTCAAAGTGCACGCAAGTTGGTCCATACGACCACTAACCGTTGAACCAAGAAAAGAAGAAGAGAATGAATGAGGGGACACAAATGTTAACAGTTGAAGGGTAATATCGTGATTCAGCAGCAAGCAGTCGTGGCACTAAAACTACCGATTATTGCATTATAACACCCTATCTAGAATCCTTGTTAACAAAAATTCTACAACCGCACGCAAAAGAATACGCACTCACATATTTGGTGAGTCGCACACACACTGCATTGTGTATTGTGTGCAGGACCCACTAAGCATGTTAGTGCTTGTATTGGTGTCATTGCTAAATCTTGGCTCCAGTTTACAACTGATAATAATAGCCCAAATTCATTCATATATACTTTTGTACGTACTCAAACTTGTGTGAAAATAAATATTATTCAAATTAGGAAAAGTAAAAACATATAGACCCAACTTTGGAAAAAAGAAAAAGAAAAAGCAAAATAAATCACTGACTTTCCTGTTTTGACTTACTTTTACATTTGGCAAACTTTTTTTTTAAGAGTCCATAAGCTTAAAAAATGACAAAAGAAGCATGCACTTCAATATCTTTCACGTTTTTCAATAGAATTTTACGCATTACTGTGTATTTTTCAGACACTTTAGTTAATGAATCTTAAGTTCCAAGAATTTTCCCCTTTTTAATATTCGGTCATCATTTTTTATTTTTCGGTTTTCTCTTGGCCTTGTAAGAATAAATTAAATCAAATTTAACAAAAGTTGAAAAAAATAAATGATTGGTCTCGGGAACCACTCAACTGTGGAGAGCTATATAATATAAGACCAGGCATTGCTAGCTAGTTCGACATCATTATCCCACAAACACCATTCTCTTTTTCCCTTCACCTACAGTACTTGCTCATGACCGAAATGGCAAACTCTGCAACAAATTTCAACATTAGTACTACTTTCATGAGCCACCGTTCCAAAGCATACAAATCTGCATCCGAAAAAACACCCGAATCCCTTGTATTCCTCTGCGATTTCACGAGAGACAATGGCCCAGTATCGATGGACAACCGAGGGGACACAGTCCTCCATCTACTGGCCACAAACAGCAACAAAATCGCCCTCGAAAGGCTACTTCAGGCAGGCCTCCTGTCCGATGACTTGTTGACAATGAAGAACGTACACGGCAACGTTGCCTTGCATGAGGCGGCGAGGTTCGGGCACAGAAAGTGGCGGAGATCATGTTGAGGAGGAAACCCGAGCTGGTTTTTGTTTGCAATGATATGGAAGAGACCCCCCTCTATCTTGCAGCTGAATATGGCAAACAGGAAGTTTTTGAAGTTTTGGAGGGGTTTAATAGTGATTGCCTGATGAGGAGGCTAGATGGTCGCACCATTCTCCATGCTGCTATTGACGGCGAACGTTACTGTATGTTATGTTTCCAATTTCATTGTATACATAGGTTTTTCTTCTATATATTGACAGCCCAGTGGCCGTAGATAAACTGGAAAAAAATAGAAAAAAAAAAACATACTTGAATACACTTTTCACATATTTCAGTATATTTTAAAACTTAACAAGTTCAGTATAGAAATAACGCAACAATTAAACGAACTTCAATGCACTAAGGTGCTGTCCCTAATCTGCAGCCACTTGAATTGATGTTACTGGTTCAGTTTCTAAAAGCCGTAAAACAGTATATTTTATTTTGAGCCAACACATTTCTCAACAAATCTCCACTTTAGCGAACAAATCCATGAATCAATACTATGGTGATAACAAGAGAACCATCTGCAACCGCACTCCCTTTGAACAAGACTGCCCTCGGTGTCCTACGCTCTTCGCCTGTGGGTATCCGCCTCTGCAGACACCCCCAACCCGGGTGTTGTGCAAAGATCATCCCTTTGCTAAGTGTGACCCACCTCCCCGAAACCTGCATGCATTGTCTGGAGGTGCACCCGTCGCTAATAACTCCTAGCAAATGAGACTCGTTTCCTGGTCGTCGTCTGGTTGCCGGTGCTATACAGCTCTTTAAACACTACATTGTCTCAGTGCTCTGAGCTTCCCTGTAAACTTCTCAGAGCTTCTCCACACCCGCTATAGCTATTGTCTGCGCCAGAGAATCGCCTTGGGCGCTGCAACTTCTTCTGTGCCTATTACATGTGCTTCGTTGCGGCCTCCTCACTATTTACCCTGTTTCTTTCCTGTACCATTGGAACTGTGCATGACCTGTGTCTGACAACTGCTCCACCTGTCCAAACACTCCCCTCCAATCTATAAAATTGACCCACTTTCTTACCATACAGCCCTCTGTTGGGATTCCACCCCGTGTGGGCCGGATGGACTTAGGCCCGGAGGGAGTGGTTTAGGGTTTTTTATTGTAACTCTTTATATACTCGTCGTGCCTAAGTTTATTGGTGTGAGAAAAGTGAGAGAGAGATACACGTGAGAACTGTGAGGTTTCATTATTGTGAGATTGAGAGTGAGTGTGTAACACAAGAACTCGGATTTTCTCTGGATTATAGTGAAAACCCCCTACCCGTGGAAATAGGTCCGATTTGGCTAAACCACATAAATTGGTGTATCTTGTTTCTTGCTTGATTTTACTGCTTGTGCGTGAGGTGCGTGTTTGGGCACAACAGCCTCCATCGTCTCCACTAGAAAAACTCTATGAACTCTCGCACTTATTGAGAAACTGCAACCCTTCGAATCTAGCAGTCCAAAGAAATAACTATTTTCTTCAACCTCGAAACATGTCAAATATCTGTCAGCTTCACTCGTCTTCCATTTGACATACGGAACCAAACCTTGGCTGCAGGAAACGCCTAAACCGAAGGCGCTCCTGGATTCTCACCCGAAAATGTTACAGGAGCGGATCGCGTTCCTTAAGGATATAGGAGCTTACGATTACAATGATCTGAACGAAAAAGAAGAAACTGTAAACTTGTGATAGATGATTTCAACGTTGTACGTGATGTTCTCTCGATGTCTGTTAGATGATTTCGACGATCTGCTCTACGTTTTTTTTATTATGATGATCTCCGTTAGAAGATTCTGACGAGACCATTCGTGTTTTTAGTCTTTGGGAGAAGACGATGGAAACAGTAAAAAGTTCAAAACCCCATTGAAAGAATTTTTTATTTACCCAAAAAAAGTCAGCCAACTGAAAAGAAGAGGAGACAAAAGATACAGCAATAGTACCCAACTAGAAAGTTCGGAACCAAGGGGTTTCCAAGAAAGTAGGAGAAGACCTAGTAGATTTTGATTATAAATAGAAGAAATGTAACCAATTTCAAATGCAATCAATCAATTTCGAGTATAATCAGAAGAGACCCAGTAAGTTTCGGACGCAATTGGAAGAGACCGGTCGTTTTCGAGTTCGATCTGTGGTCAGTAGACGTTGGGAAGACTCGTCAGGTGGTGGGTTGGCAGGTTCAAGGTTGGGTTTCTGGTTCGTTGATAGCAAAGATAAGAGAGAGAGAGAGAGAGAGAGAGAGAAAGTGTGTGTGTGTGAGAGAGAGAGAGAGAGAGAGAGAGAAACATATGCGATTTGGAGAGTGACAGAGGTATGCCATCTATGCGATCTGTACTACTTAGGTTTTTTAATGGAGAGAGGGAGAGAGCTGCTATCTAGTTCACAGAGAGAAAAGGGATGTGAAGATGAAGAACGATTGCCTTTGAAATACAGAATACCAGATCATTGCACATAAATCTAATGCTATCAATGTCGTTCGAGGAAACTAGAGAGAATCAAAGAGAAATCTGATACTATTGATGTTGTTTGAAGGAAATGAGAGAGAGAGAGAGAGAGAGAGAGAGAGAGAGAGTGAGTATAGAATAACTCAAAAACTATAAAAACGGAATGGGTTAAGTGCAAACAACGTCAAGGGTGGCAGAAAAGTTGTCGTGAATGATCGTTGAAGGTGGAGGTAGGATCACTAGAGGTCGGCGACTACAGAGGTAGAACGTCGGAGGTCATAGAGAGAAAAGAAACAAACTACATTGAATATGAGTGCCCGGCAGACGGCGGCGAGGCTTAGGCCGCCAGCTAGAGAGCGAATATCTCACAGACCTAGATCTTACGACTCTGATGCCACGTGACTTTGCAAAGGAGAGAGAGCAAAATAACATACAATATCATTGCATTAGAAAACTTAAATGATTACGGAACTAATGAAGGGGTTATATAGGCTGACCCTAATAATCTTAGCAAAACGCTAATAATACAAGAAAACTAGACTACCCTGAACATAAAACATAAATAACGATAAACTGAAACCCTAAAATTATGCTTCACATCTCCAAGTCGCAAAGAAATGAGCAATAGAAGCGTTAGTGTCTCGTTGTTGAACTTCAAATCGATAACGGCCAATTGATTTACCAAATTCTAAAACTCGCTCTCGTGCATGGTAACAGAATTCACCCTCTGCAGCTTCTCATTCACTAGCCTCCTCATCAGTAGCACCTTATCCCGCGATGTTTTCGATTGGTACATTGCATCCATTTTTCGTCCATTGAGTGTAGGCGCACGTCACCTTGGCTATGTGGTGAAAAATGTCATGTCCGACACATTCTCGGATCAACCCAATTGTCTTCCTGTTGAGCTTCTTCCAATCCTCATCCGTCTTGTCCGTTGGTTTGACACCCTTAAAATCTAGCCTTCTTGAGCTATAAATCTTGCACACAAGTAACTTCCGAATCATATATTGGAAAAATGGACCTTGTTGTTGAATCTGAAACGTCAAAACTATTTGGAATCGGTCTAAACCAGACGAAATAGCTCTTTAATCGCACCAAACCGATTTTCTACACACTATAACAGCCTGCACTATGCCAAATAGGAGGGCATTTTTATTCCCGGCATTATAATTAATGCCGCAAAAAGCCACTATTACCGGCATTTGTTTAAAATAATGCCAGAAAAGTCTAATTTCCCACCAAAATACTACTGGCATTTTTGGCAATTTTTGCATTCTTAGGCAAATGCCGGTAAAAGTCTAATTTTTTTTAAAAAAATTCTACCGTATGATATAAATATTTTTCATTGTGCATTATTACACATCATGTGGGCTAGCTCAGTTGGTAAACACGCGCGCGCGAGGGGTAAAGGTCATAGGTGAGCGACACGTGGCTGCCACCCGGGTGCCACATGGGCGACACGCAAGCTGCCACGTGGGTGCCACAAATAGTGTTGAGTATTGCCGGCATTTGTGAAGACTTTTCCCGGCATTTGTAGCATTACCGACACCTGTGTAGGCGGCATTTGTAATAAATGCCAGTAATACTCTTTTTTCCGGCATTTGAAAAATGCTGCTAAAGGCGAAATTTCCTGTAGTGCTGATTGGTTTGTCTCAGACAAGCTGGAAAAATTGACCGTGATATTCCGCAAACGAATTGGTATTAAATCAAACAACTTAGTTCCGCTAATTGGACTGCTTACTAGATCACAATTAGTGACGTGTCAGTGACCTGGCACTAACGTGGTGCCACATCAATTTCTTAACCTCCAAATGGAGCGTGCTCTACACGTGCACGAGTAGATCAGACTCGCCCTCACGTGCAACTTATTTCCTGTGCATGAGCTCACTTCCAACCATCTTAGGGCAAGCAGACTTTTACTTATGGAATTGTCTCAACTAGATGATTACTCTCCTGTGGTTAAATCAAAGTTTCAGATAACTTTAATTTCCAGCCAAACTGAACAGAGAAAACAAATGTTGATTCTGGTGACCTCACCTAGTCCACCTATGATCTGATGCCAATTGTTGAGATTAGCGGAGTCTGTCGGATTGCTTTTCCATGATCTCTCCAAAAAGCAATTGGTGTTAGGAAGGGCTTTCAATTAAGTCTTTTAAGGCTTTCGACATTGCACCCACAAGTTTGTTTTTAGAGCGGTCGCAGAGAGTTGCATTGTGTAACCAAATCCATGGGGGCACTCTGGGCCCAACAATCTGTCGCTCACGATGGCACTCCCGCGACCCGAATCCAAGACCTCCTGGATCTGATACCACTTGAAATTCCTATTTTCCTATCCTACTGATTGCAAGTACATAATAGGAATTAAACAAAGAACTACAAACATGCAATATACGTGGAAAACCCCAAATAGGGTTAAAACCGAAGGAATCAAAACACTAAAAATAACATTGTGCGGTTACAATTGACCCATACTTACAATTGAAATTTCTCGCAATCGACCCAAGGACCGATTGGCGACCCCTCGTTCATCGCACCAAGTGTTTGATTGCCGCATGCGTTGAATCCTCAAGCCTTCTGAGATACTTTCAGAAATCCACTGGAAGACTGATTCAATTGGTTGAATTAAAGGTTAAAGAAAGTTCTTGGGGGAGTTGATTGATTGGCTCAATCCTTCATGATGTGAGAACTCCAAGACCCAAACAAACCAAAAACCAAAGAGACGTTGTTCTCTCTTTTTCTAAGGTCAAAAGAAGGCTGCTGAAGTCGCTAAATTGAAACCCTAGTTGCTGTCTTTTATAAGCTTGTAGCAGCGCATGCTCGAGCACATTTGGAGTTGCTCGAGCATTTTGCAATAGACCATATGCTGGACCCATGGCCTGAAAATGCTTGAGCACTTCGCTAGAACTTCTTTTCTCTAATAAATATTAAAATCTACAACTTGACTAAACCTATCAATCTCCCTCTTAATTACATTGACATATTGATTCCATTCCCCATCCTGAACAAACACTCCAAAATAATAAGAAAAAGAAAAGACAACTTGATAAAAAAGGGATACACATAAATGCGTGTTTTGGCATGCATTAAATTGTTAACCATGAGAGAGCTCCAATGGAGCTTGTAGAGTCACACTCACACAACATAGAGACAATTGAGAGAAAAGTTTCCTGTATTCACCCAATAGTTTACAAAAACACTCTCATCAAAGGAGGAGCACCTCACACGGGAGCTCGACTCCCACTCCCTCTCTCACACACCTCTCTGGTTCTGTCTCACACATTTCAAGCCTTACCACCCTCAGCTTACTCTCTGTGATCCACTCCAACCCACAGAGCTATACAACTGAATTTATAGGCAGCCATGGGAGCCTTGAGCCAATGGTATAGAGGCCCCTGATCTGCACCTATTTGAATTGCTGCTACTGGTTCAGTTTCTAGAAGCCAAAAAATGGTGCCTTTGATTTTGAGCCAACACATTTCTCATCACAAACAGTATGGGAGGGGGGCAGTATGACGAAAGTTTAATGGGTTATAGCTAAAAAGTATATGCAAAATATGGCTAAGTAATTATTTTGCCAATTAAAAAGGCCAGCTATATTTTTACTTTAGGTTCAGTTGCTTAGTGCAAACCACACGTAATAAAATTTGATTATTCCCGCAATGTACCATGTATACACATGTACATCAGAAGTGGATTTGTAAGACTTAGAAAATTTTGAGTAATACTTTCAAATTCCTCAAGGATTTGAAATATAGGGACTTCGAATAACAATGCTTTCAAATCTGTGCAAAATGGACCCAAAGATTTGGTTTTCTGAGATTTTAAAGCATACTCATTTCGTGTGAAGAGTCTCTGCCCCCTTGTAATTGTAGAACATATGTAAGAGGAGAACATCATTTTGGTGTCTCTTTAGTGTAAGGTGTCCCTACGCATTTATGCTAAATATGCCATACCGTATTAGGTTGGTTTTTCATTTATCGAACAGTCTTTAGTGCTTCAACTCTAATATTAATTGCAGCAATTATTTGTTTTTCATCCCCACATACTAAATCTATTTTTTAAGAATTTAAGAGTGGTTTCCAAAATCTCATAGCATGCGCATTGGAGTTGGTCTCGTTTAGTTAATGTTAATTTGAGGTAGTAAAGCCAACAACTAACACTTCGTTTAGAACTTAGGGAAAGGAAGGGAAAAGAACAGAAAATGGATCGAAGAATTTTCTCCTTTCTCGTTTGGTTCTTGGAGAAAGAGAGAAAAAAATAGCAAAATATCGTATTGAGGATATCGCAATTTTCCTTCCACTTTTATTACACTTCCTCCTTAATTTATTTTCCTTTCTTTTCCCTTCCTTTGTATAAGTTGATGTTTCCTTGTTCTGTGAACTAGGTCTCGCTATTCGCATATTGGAATCATACCCTGATCTTGCTTGCAAATTTGATCATAAGGGTTTGACCCCATTGAATTTGTTGATCAAAAAAGCGTCTTCTTTCAGAAGCAGGTCATCATATGTATTTTATGATCTAAGTAGGACACCCTTCGTCTCCTGGCAGCTAGCTATAGCTATAATCTACTCCTGTAAGTATAATTCACTACCTTGCAGTCATATAAAATGATTCTTATCCCTAATTTACCTTCAATGCTTTTGCTAATTAGTTCGAAATGTTCTCAAAATAGATATGGTAAAAAGTAAAATAGACTAATTATTTCCTCAAACAGAGTCAAATTTGGGCGTAAGATGTGACATCTACACTTTTAATTTTTTCCCCTGTTTTTTTAAGGTATGAAATACTGGAACCGCGAACAAATCTTTTGTTAATTTTTATGTCGTGTTACTGGGAAAACAGTGTACCTTCTCAGTGAAGATCTTTCTTTGGAAGCTGAACGGCAATTAGGATATTGTTCTTGAACATCTGATCAATTTATATTTTAATTCTTTCAGTTCAATGATTCCTGCAGTTTCATTATTGATGTTCTATCTACTGATTTTAAATTTAGTCAACCAAAACGTGAACTTTTTCCTTGTTATATCTCATCTTTTTTCATGTTTAGTGGGCCTTAGCACCCTCAATTCACTTCTCCTTTTCTGTGTACCCAAAAGCCTTCCCAAAATCGTAATCAATTCGATAAACATAATCTACTATAGACTTGACTCTCTTTTTTGTTGAATCTTTTTATTACAAGTTTAGTCAGAATCATGGAATAATGTCCAGATCATTTGATGACAATGTATTAGGACATCTTTCGTTCATATGTTTTAGGCTTTGAGCCTGCAGAAAATTATTCAGTAAAAATAGATTGATTGAAGGACTACTTATTGCTTTGGTGGAATTTTCTGAGAACATTTTACGAACAACAAAACTTTGACAGTGAAAGCGAGTGTGGCTGGCACCACTCAATAGATGAACCTCATCCATGAACTCCACTTTCTATGCACATTATGTAGTCATTTTTCACCTGTTATTGTTGTTAATCTGATATTAATGTATCCCTGATTGTGAGATTGAGTAGTTATTCCATCAATGTATCTCGACGCAACTTTCAATACCAAAGCAGCTGGTAATGAAGAGGATCCACAAGATAATAAAGCCAGTTTCACCAAATTAGAACGGTCTTTCATCACCAAAGGAATTCTAGGTATGGTAACTCCTCTTTATGATCTTCTTATTCTTATCCTTTTTAGGCAATGGAAAAGATCCACAATATTGATATATGTTTAATCATATTTGATTTTTGACCATTTTTTTTTTTTTTCATTATGTTATGCTTCTTATACAATCCTCATTATTTATGTCTTATGTTAGGTTGTCGTTCGTTGAAATACATTGACGATGCAAAACAAAAACATACACTTGCCTTAGTGCTGGCAAAGAGATTGATTGAAAAAGAAGATTGGAGTCGTTACGTGTACTTTGGAAGGAGAGATTCTAAAGGCAGGTCATGTGTATCCTCATCATCACCGAAGATGAATAGAGCGCTTGACCCACTAATACAAGCAACAAAGCTTGGCATTCTTGAGTTGGTAATGCTTTTTGTAATTTAAATTTAGTTATTTCAAGAACTTCACCTCATGGGCCTCAATTTGCATCTGTTTCTCATTTTATTGGTGTTGGATGCTTTGAAGGCTTGGAACACCATGATCTATGATCATGATCTCTGAATTGCTGCATGGGATTGTTGAACCTCCTCCGCCCTCCTTTACTCACTGTCATACCTATGTTATTATCTACGAGTGGTTTGAAGAAAGAAAATTGGGAGGAGGAGGAGGAGGATTATTTCTTTGATTCTGCATTTTCCTTTCAACTCTGTGCTAAATTTCGTTACAGTTTTTGAATGTCCGGCATTAATCAGATTGCGAGTAATGGTTTTCCTGACGAGGGCTGGTATGCCAGATTATATTGGGGAAAGAACCGGTCAATCCATTGCAGAGGGTGGTGTATCATTTCTAAAGAGAGCATGGTTCTGTGCGCCCCAACCAACCCATATACTTTTCTCATCCTTGCTCCAATGATATCTTGTCTATTTTATATGATTTTTACTTTTGTTTGGTCAATATAATTGTTGTAGTAGATTCTAACGATAAATTCCTAACACAAAGAGACATTCCAACAGGTAATGGCAATCCTTAGAAAATGTCCCGAGGCTGCTGATTCCTGTGATGAAAATGGAAGGAATATACTACATATCTCGGTGGAGCAAAAACATAGATTTGTTTACGATTACTTAATGAGTTCTCTTGATTTCAAGAATAGAATGCTAGCAGATGTTGATTTCCACGGTAACACCATCCTGCATCTTGCAACATGCCGACACGGAAATCCTGAAGTCACAGATCAATTGGCAGTAGATGTTAACAGTGGTCAGTGGAATGCGGCTTTTCATTTTGGAGAGAAGGGTGAAAGTCTCGCAGTTCTCACCCAGATGAGTTGGGATGTGCTTTGGTTTAAGGTACTAAACTCATTTGTCCTCTTGCTTTTAGAACGACAAGTTTCCCTAAACCTATCACTTAAACTAATCTTGCTATATTCTTTCCCTTTATGCTATGAGTGTTGTTTTCTATTTTTTGGATTCGTCCACTTTAATTGCCTTTGTTTTATTGATTAGTTTGAATATAATTTACCTAATTCCCCACCAGATTGATGATTCCGTATCATGTTTGTGTTTACACAGCGTGTAAAAAATGACACTTATCCACATTTATGGTACCTTCATAATTCGGAGGGAAAGTCAGCAGAGGAATTATTCGAAAAAAATCACTCAGATCTACGCAAACAAGCCGAGAATGCAGCCAAAAACTTGAGTAGCAACGGAATAGTGGTGGCCGTTCTAATTGGCACCATCAACTTTGCAGCCCTATTTACACTCCCAGGTGGCTTTGATCAAAACACAGGCCAACCTATGCTCTTCAAAACCAATAAGCAAGAATTGCAGATCTTCATGTTATACTTACTGGGTGCTCTTGGTTTCGCTGCCATCGCTTTAGTGGCTCTATTCTTAGTTCCATACTCACGGTTTGACACCAAGGATTTTTACATTGCGATACCAATGAAACTAATTGTTTCGCAAACTTGCATTGTCTACTGCGCAGGCTGCACCGCTGCTTCATTTGGCCAGGGCTATATTCTTGAGGGTGAATTAGGACCAGTCTTGGCCAATTTTTTTGTTATATTTGCGGCCATTTCTGGGATTGTTGTGGTTTTTGCGTCAATGGAACTTATGTTCTTGTGGTTTGATTACATTTACTATGTGATTCGTAATTGGCTAGCATATAGAAGTCTAGAAATGTAAAGACTCAAATGGATCAAAAGTCATTCTGGAAACTCAAACATGTTGAGGGATTTTATTAAAGCTTATATAAATGTAGAGCCATTTGTGTCTTTAATTATCATACAAGACGAGATGTGTTGATGCAGACTCACTGACAGACCGTAGACAATGTTACGTTTTGTTTTCATTATTTTATGTCATTTATGCAGAAAAAATAGTATTTACAATGATTTTCAAAAAGACAATGATTTTTCAAAAAAATAGTATTTTTTTATAAATATAAAAAAACAGTGTTGCTTGGTTATTGTTTATTGTTTCATCTACACCCTAAGAAAGTCCAAATTCCTTCCACGGGAGAGGTGTTGAGAACTCTCTCACCATAAGAGTCGGCTCATGGTGTCGTGAGGCCCCTGCGTTGGATTTAAAGCCCAATCAAGGACCCTCGAATTTTAGGATGTATTTTGATTTTTAATGAATAAAAAATCAAAATTAAAAAAAAAATGAGTGTTTGTGTGTTTGGGTGGGAGATTTGGGAGTGGCGGTAGACGAACGTCCCATCTAAAGGGGGACCCCCTACATAACTCCAAGTAGCCTTGCGTATTGTAATAATTTTCAAGTTAATTAAGAAAATTTCTATGGGATTGGCCCCTGCAAGTCCCTTGAGTGAAAAAAAAAATTCAAATTTCTGTATGTGTGGGGTAAAAATTCCTAAAATTTTAGGTCATAAACCTTTTTTAGGCTGTGTCTTAAAATTAAACAGTGACTATACATATGCACACAATATCGTCTCTTATTGCGACCTCGCAAGTATGAATATATACTTATAAAATATATATTTTATTCTAAATTTGAAAATACACTTGATTTGGGCCCCTACTAGACACAAATCTTTGCATCAGCCACTAGTTGTAGACTGATTGCCCAGCATTGGGAAAATTTTAAAATACCCCCCAAATTTTGACCTCAATGTTAAATATACTCCTAAACTTTTAAATTAAAAACTCAATTTTACTTCTAAACCTTTCTTCTGTTAATCAAATCTATTCCAACCGTCCCCAATCCATTAAATTAATAACGGGATTTGCTGAGTAGGACATTATGCTCCATTAAATATGTGTATGTGCCAAAAAAAATTCCATTTTCAAACTTTATTTTCAAAAATTATTTTTTTTTAAAATTAATTTTTTTTCCCAATAGATATTTTTTGGAAAACTATTATCAACCTTTATTATCAACAAATGTTTCTTTCAAAAATGTCTTTTTTCAAAAAAAAAAAAGGTATTTTGAAAAACTATTTCCGAACTATATATTTTAAAATAACTATTTTCAAAACTTTAAACTTTTAAAAAAACTATATTAAAATAGAAGTATTTTTACTTAAATAACTGTTGTGATCAAATTATTTTTGGAAAAAAAAAATTGGTTTTTTTCTCCAAAATTGTTTTTGAAAAAAAAAATGTTCATTTTTTCAAGGAAAAAACAACTATTATTTAGAAAAAAAAAGAGTTATCAAAAAAAGTTTCTCACTAGAAAATACTTCTTTTTGAAAATATATATGGTTAGAAAAATAGTTTTTCTTTAAAAAAAATTATATTTTTGAAAATAGTAATTTTGTTAATATATAGTTTGAAAATAGTTTTTCAAAAATAGAATATTTTCGAGATACTTTTAAAAAAAATTAAAGTTTGAAAATGGGAAAATGACATTTTTTTAAATTTAAAAACATTTTTTTTGGAAATAATGTTTGAAAACGGATCGTTTGTCTCTCATTTTTTTGGACACACGCACACAGAGAGAGAGAGAGAGAGAGAGAGAGAGAGAGAGAGATTTTAGAAAAAAGAGAGTTATCAAACAATTTTTTAAACAGAAAATACCTATTTGTAAAAAATATGATTAGAAAATAGTTTTCTTTTTAAATAAATTTTTGAAAATAGTTATTTTGAGAAAATATAGTTTGAAAATAGTTTTTCAAAAATAGAATATCAAGATACTTTTTTTTTTTAAACTTTTGAAAAAAAAAAAGTTTGAAAACTGTTTGGGAAAAAGACATTCTTAAAAGTTTTAAAAACATTTTTTTGGAAATAAAATTTAAAACGGATCGTTTGTTTGTCATTTTTTTGGACGGGAAGCTAGCGAGAGAGAGAGAGATTTGAGGTACATATGTCACATTTTAAGTAGAAGTAAATGCCACATAAGCATACTTAACTGAGTCTAACGTCTAACTCAGATAGGAATGGCAATGGAGCAGGGTGGGGCGGGTTTTTCCATACACCGGCATAACCTGAAAATCTATTCCCACCCCCGCCCCAAACTTGACTGGTTAACGGATTTACCCGCCTCGCTTCTATTTTTTATACATATTAAAAAATATTTAAAAAATACTTTTATCACAAAATAAATGATCACAACTAATAAAAGTTCACAACATAACAATTACAACTTAACATCTACTATTTATAAGGAAAATTGAAAACAATTGCTATATAATGCGGGATTTTAGTTGTAAGGGTAAAAATATAAGAATAAAAATAAAACTTTATGAATAAAAAAAATTAGGGGAGGGTATCGGGAAAGGGTTATATCTACCCTAACCCTACCCTAATCTGGTTAATCCTCCCTAGACCCTTTACCAGAAAAATTTAACAAATACCCGCCCCGGTCGGGGCAAGTTCAATTGCCATCCCTAAACTCAGCAAATCTTGTTAGTAATTTGATAGATTGATCCGGTAAGAGTAGATTTGATTAACGGATTTCGAGCATTACCCGATTTCGAGCCGGCCCAACATCCTAATTTTGTTTTCTTGTTTTTCACTTTATTCATTCGCAATCTTTAGCCGTCCATAGTGTTTTCTTGGACACGTGCCAGTCAAACAGGCTAAAGAAACCCTGTTGAACTTCGTCTCTTTCTTTCTGACTTCCAGAGTCCAGACTGCCACTCAACTCCTCCTCCTCCTGAGAAACAAAAGTTCCTGCAATTCGCCCATATTCTCGTTGATTTCTCAAGGTTTCAGTTTCTGGGTATTCGTTTTTCACTCGCGTAAGTTACTCAGCTTTGAATTTTACTGTAATTTCTCATACAATTGTGGGTTTATTACTTTATGATTTTGTTTTGTCAACTGGTATATGGGTTTTTGTAGACGGTAATATATGTGGGGTTCTTCTGTGAAAATAATTCATTGATTGGCTCTTCGTATGAATTGGCTGTCTTTTTTGCTTCCCTCTCTTAGTGCCAATTTGGGGAATAGTAGTTTTCGATTTCAACTCATCTGGGTCATGGCTAGAGTCTTTTATCTTCTACAGAGCAGGTACCTAGCCTGGATAAAGGAGGAGGTTGTGCGTTAGGTAGTTGAACGTGAAAAAAAATACTCCCTTAGATCCTTCTAACATGAATCCAATAGCCGACCCCAATTGATAGGGGTTTCAGGCTCCGTTTGGTTTTATTTGGTTAGTATTTTTCGTCTTCTTTTTTGGTGTTATAGTATGCATTCAGTGAATTGCTGGATGGGTTTGGAGATACTCCAACTAAACCTTTCATGGCTCAGGTTTTAAATTTCTTAGGTGCTATCAACTTTGGTTAGGTATTTTTGCCGCCTTTAATTTGGCCCTCTTTTACTGTATGGTGTGATTGGTCCACATGAATTAGTCCTGGTGCACGTGAACTGATGCGGAGACCTGAGTTATCGAGAAAACTAAACCTTAATGTCATGGGAGCGATTCGACACTATATGGAAAACATTGAATTGAACGATATTTTGAACACTTGGAAGAAGTGTTCTGTACATGAAAGAATGCTGTACAAGAATACTTCTAGTAGTAGCTAAAGATTGGATAGAGTAGTTATGTTATGGATCTCCCTTTGATATAGCAGCGTCACCAGAGGGTGCCTCAAACCTCCATCGGAGAGACGAGGTAAAAAATGAGAGGAATTTAACTTAGTGAAACGAGGTCTCATCACTAACATAACAAGCTTCGTACAGCTTTTGTTAAGCCAGTACTCTTAAATATGAAAGAATGACACATGCTTATAGAAAGAATTCTCTGTTTTAAAAGAAGTGAAGTCTAGATCAATTTTGAAGCTTTGTTGTCCTTATAGGATAACTGAAATTATTTTTTAGCCAAAAGTTAGACCTCCGTGCAGCCTTTAAAGAAGGATGAAGAGTAAAATTTTCAGGTATTAGGTTCATAGCCGTTGAAGGGTGTACGCCTGAACACCCTTGGCGAAAATTACATAGGTGATAATAAAGTTTTCAGGCTCACTCCATTGCTTAGTTGCACGAAGCGGGAGCGGATTGGGGACGGGAGCAGGAGCGGGTGCAGGGGAGCGGAGGCACCTAGAAGTTCCCAAGGTTGGGAGCGCTTAAAGCGTATATATATCACATTTAAGTATGTATATGAAATATCTTTGAATACTAACCATTGAAGTCAAAGTGATACTTATTGAGAATTTTCCTTATCTTAAAGGCTAAATGTTTTGGAAGTTAGATATTTTCAATTTGCAAAAATTCTTGACTCATGATTTTCATATTCTTATTTCCACACCCTTAAAAGTATGAGAATAATTGCTTTATGGCCTAATAAGCTCTCATCCTAGTTAGGAGCAAGCTCCCATCAAGCTCTCATCTTGGGAGCGCCAATTCGAGCTCCCGTCTTGGGAGCGCAGCCATTTTAGAATGATCCTGCAACTAAGCTCCATTGTATCAAACATAAAATCCTCCCGGTTTGCACACCCATCTCACCGTGTTTGCACATCCATTTACCCAAAATTGCGCACCCATGCAGCTTATTGAGTTATTGTCCACAATCAGATAAACCATCTCGGAATAGAAGTACACGTTTCAGTGTAGAAGCAATGACCATTGATAATCACATTTTTTACAAGGATAGTCATATTATTTTTTGCAATTTAATAACAATTTTATTAGTGTTATCTTATATCTATCCTATCTTGAATATATCTCGTAGAATTTAATATTTTTAATGAACACTCGAGCAAAAATTTCCAGGGCCGCCACTACCTGTGAATGGTATAAATTTCAAGTACGGACAATGCCCTATGGCCTATATCTAAAGTTACAAGTATCTAACATTTTAACCATAACATGAATGTAAAGCTTAGTTCAATTAGTTTTAAAACTATTAAGTAGAATGTTGGAATTGAAGTGGTTGGGCCTCTGGCTGTAATTTTGTTCATATCTTTCTCTAACTTCATAACTTCTAGAGCATCACTGTTTGAGAAGTGATGTTTGCATCAAAATTTACTGTGATTTATTTCTTTATTCTAGCTGTTCCTTCTTAAAAAATTGGAGTATATAATCACTTATTTTGTGCCTGTTGTATAAAATATTTCCTAAACGCTGTTATATAAGCATTAAGTGAAATGATGCTCTACCAATTTACTACGCTTATAGATTTTCATTTGGATTTCTGCAGTTGAGTAGTGCCACCTTGATCTTGGAGCTGGATTTAAAATCTTTGGACGCATTCACCGTCAAGGTTAACGCATGAACACTATGGAAGTTAATGGTATATCCTGGGTTGGAGATATATACCACAAATTTGAAGCTATGTGCTTGGAGGTGGAAGAAGTTGTCTGTGAGGTATACTTATCATCTTTGACAATCTAATGGTGACCTTGTCCTCTAGGCTGGGTGCCGTCCGTTCCCTTCGTTAGCTGTAATGAAATTCCTGGAGTTGATTTTTTTGAACTCTCTATACTAGTTACCTTCGGCTGGCCTGCAAGAAGTTTCATGCTTTTTGTTTTCCCCTTTTCTTTATACACCCTATTTGTTTGTCCTAACTAAAGCATCAGATTAGACTTCATATCCACTGGGACCCAGACCACATATTCCATGTTGGAGAACACTTTTTCTGCAATGGTTAAATCTCCATCTACGGTATATAGTATATACTATATTCCACAAATCATAACAAATTAGAGTGGATATATATAGTCCTTCGTTATTGTTAGAGCTTGTCCCACATTGGTTAATTATAACCTCCTCAAACTAGTATATTAGGCTCGTGGGCCTCTCCACTCACTCCCAATTAGTTTGAGTTGGATGCTTTAACATGGTAGTAGATATAGGCTTTCAAATGCTTTTGGACAAGACCCTGTTAATTGGTTGCCCTGTTGTTTGTGCCTTAAATAGTTAAGTGCACCTTGTTTTGTTGTTTGTTGTGATCCTGTTATCTCTCCACGTGCGGGCTAGGGGTCGCATGTGCAGGGAGTGTTAGAGCTTGTGCCACATTGATTAATTATAACCTCCAAAAACTAGTATATGAGTTGGATGCTTTAATAGTTATTAGTCCAGTCAAACAAACAGGGCTCAGTAGTAGTTACTGGGCATAATTGTTTTTGTTTATTAGTAGTTCAAGTAATTCAATTAGGACTTTTACAGCAACTGGCAGTCATTCCTTCCCAACCTTCTATTACTGCTAATTTCCTTGTGCATGCTCTTCTCATTTAGGGTTCTTTGATACACTCAAATATCTGGTCATATAATAGGCTCACTAGATTGGGGAAGTTTGTATATTCTGATGATTTAGTTTTTGACAGGACACAGTAAAATATGTTGAAAATCAGGTGCAGACAGTTGGCGCTACCGTCAAAAAATTCTACTCTGATGTCATTCAAGATTTGCTTCCTCATTCTGTAGAGCATATAGAACTGCCCTCAGCTGATTTGTCGCTCAACCAATATGGTGATTTTGGGATTTGTAAGACACCAGCAGCAAGCATCAATGTGTCAATGTGCCGTGAAATAACTGATAATCATGATGAATTATGCGACCAGATAAGTAGGGCGTCATGCCCAGATTCAGTTGAAGACATGGGAGATGACATGAGGCTAAGAGAGACTATTTGTGACGGTGCTGTTCTTTCCACTGTGTCTGTTGCTGTTGCTTCAATTGAAAACGCAACTGATATGATTTTACTGGTTGAACCTTGCATGACGAATGAAACAGAACTGAGAAGTAGTTACTCTGTTGATGGGCCTGGTGGGGTTTCAGCAGAATCAAATGGTGATATTTCATGGATGCATTACATTTGGGTTTTGTAGTCACTTCTTGTTGTTGTGTTTGACTTCCTGCTTTGGTAACTACAGGCACATGTAACAATAGTGGAGGGATTTCCCTGGAAGAGTTAAATGCCAGTGGTGATGCACTAAATGAGGACAACGGTTCTTCTCGGAGAGGTATTGATGTTTCAAAAATTCATAGTGCGAGAACTATAGAATTCAACAAAAAAGTGTTAGGCAAACTAGGAAAATGACTTTATGGAGGTTTTCATTGGTGTGGATTAATTTGTTGGTCATGGGTAAAATGGGATGGTTAACTGATACATGTTCTGACCTTATATACGGCTCAAAACAGAATTCAAAGATGAGGCCTAACGAACTGCTAATTATATTATGCTGTAATGTACCTCAGTAGTCTTTGCAGTGGCAATGTAGTCTACCTGTTCCAAATTAGGAATGCTGCCGGGGGAGTAGACAGCTCTCCCATTTTATGAGACTTCATATTTTTGAAGGTCTGAACAAAACAGGAAAATTCCAACACAACTTCTATAAATAATACAGTAACTACTCAAATAGTTTGTAACTACTCAAATAGTTTGTTGTTTCGCTTTTGCCAACTCTAGCAAGATTTTCTATGCTTATATTGTATGACACAAGGTCCTGGATCAGATTCCAGTTTGCGCAAAACCATTGTTAATATTTACTCATCCTTCCTACATGCTATTGCAATTTCAAATTATAGGAGTCATTTATCTCCACCAATTCTCCATTTGCTTTGGGAATCATTTTTGGGATTGGTCTTTTGCATTGTCTAAAAGCATCTTTTTTCGTACGGTTGTACCCAGTCTATGTACTTGTATTTGACTTGCCATTGGATTTGACACTAAAATCTGTTCATGTTCTTCCATGTGCAGCAATTGATGAATTGCACTAAGATGCTGATTATATACATGATTCTATACGCGTTTTGCCAATCAATAAACATGTGAACCTCGTTTTGCCGATATACCTGTGAAGGAGCTTTGTTTGTATTTTCACACAATTTGCCAAAACAAATTGACCTACTTATTCTCTCCCTTGATGAACCTCATTGTTTAGAAATCTAAATTTTGACCAGTTTTCTTGTTAGCAATTTTACTTGATCAATGTGCTCTCCTAACTCCTTTTCCTTACTGAACAATCACTCAAGTTTTTTTCAAGTTTTTATGCTGTGGGTAATCCCTTGTTTTTTCTAATGTAGAGTTCTTTTAACGCATTAGATATGGAAAAGAAACGGTTTACTATTACCTCGGTCATATTTTCCATACTGCTTCAAATCTCTCTTGCGTATTTCCACCTTAAAAAAAAATGTGCTGCCAAGTGCAAGTTCAACCAAAACCAGTCCTTTGCGATGTTATTGATAAGTAATTCTCAGCACATCCATTGATGTCCTCTGAATGTTTACAGGAGGATCAACTGAACGGAATTTGGATGTGATTGATAATAGTGGTTCAGTTGAGTTTGGGATCGATACCATTAATCAAATTGAACAATCAAAGCTGGAGGAAACTTGTATCTTGGTGGATGGAGACCAACTTTGCCTTAATCCCAGTAGGGAAGATAAACCTAGATCATACAAGGTACTCTCTCTCTGTCTCTCTCTCTATCTCTCTCTCTCTATCTCTCTCAGAGCATTTACCGATTATTTACTTTCAGAAAAAGATTCGGAACGCTTTCTCGTCAATAAGTTCAGCAAGGAAGCACGAGTACGAGCAGCTTGCAGTTCAATATGAAAACATGAAAACTGGATCAAACCATAAAGTCGTGGAAAGTATGATGCCTACTCTTACCGGGGATGCAAGTGCAAATAATATACCGGCTCATGATCTTTGCGAATCCGAGTGGGAGCTTCTCTAAATACCTCATTACTGTCGGGGTAAACTGTGATTCAACACTCGACCCAACTATTTATTTTCTGGGTAAAAGAATAACGTTGAAACTGATAAAAATTGCCAAATGCCCCCGCTTTTTTGTAAAAAATGTTCTTAAATTGCGGAACCCTTGTTGTTAATGATGGATGGCTTGTTACATAGAGCTTTTACATATATTGTGCTATTTCATTTCAAGGTTTATCTTCTGGTCATTCTTATTGTACGTAAATGCAGGCTGTTACTGTTAGTGTTCTTATTGTCAAGGCCTTTATGGCGGCATTTGGTTTATGAATATGAAGATGTTTCCAAGAGGTGATTTTTCTTTTATTTTGTTTTGACATTTTATAGGTAAAAGGAAACTTAAAATCCACTTCAATTCTTCTTGAAATCTCATTTTGCTAAAGTTTGGAGAAGGGGCCGACAAGGCGTAAGCAGTCCTTTTTTAATGTGACCATAGAGACTCCAGACTCGCACCCGTAGGTGGGACTAGAGGCAAGGATAGTTAACACGCCTCGAACGTGCAAACAAAACCTGTGAGAGTGACCCCCATGTCTGTGATGAGCACTAGGTGCACAACACGCGTGTTGTGCGGCCACTTTGGGGCCGCTTGGGATCCCGTTGTTTGATTTAAATTGTTCATTTTGTTCGTGTCATCGAGTATATAGCGATAGTAAAAATTCAGGTTGATCGAACATCGGCCCTGCGGTAAGTAGCACTTCCGCAATTCCGCTATTTAATCATAGAGCCAATTCTGATCAAGCTGAAAAAGTTGTCACCATGAACTGAGGGACGGATAATAAATAAAATAAAAGGAAAAGGCTACAATACACACTCCTTATTTAGGTGTGTATACACACCCCTATAAAAGTTACAAATTTTTTGCAGAAGTTACGATTTTTTTGTAAAAGTTACGATTTGTTTTATAAAAGTTACGAGACACACCAAAATGTTACGAATCATAGAAAATGTTACGAATCATATTGCTGAAAAGTTACAAAAAACTAAAAAATGTTTCAATTGCCGATGAGGTGGCACAATCTGGACCATACAATAGGTGCATGTGGTACACCCAAATAAGGGGTGTATTGTAGCCATTTCCAAAATAAGGGGAGGAGGGTGAGGAAGGGCTTTGGGTTTCAAGAGTTAACGACCGCTATCTAAGAGAACGGTATAATTAGTTCTTCTATTGTTCTGAATTATGGATACCAAGTCCAAGGAGTATTACAAATCTCACCTATGGGCCGAATTGCTCGTCGTAGTAGACTTATAATGCTAGGGTGGGAAATTCCGACACGATATGAGAACACGACAAGAACTGAAACGGAGTTAGCGAGTTAGAGTCGGCTATTTTTGACACGGAACACGAATATGACATGACACGATAACAGGAAAAACCAAACATTTCAGGTTAGGGTTGAGATAATTCTGACACGAACACAAATGACACGACATGAACACGACACGGCACGACGCAGGGTGGGAATTTATGAAAGGACACGATAATCCGATACGAACCCGACACAAAGTTAGTGGGTTAGAGTCGGTTATTTCTAACACGAAACACGAATATAACGTGACACGATAACACGAAAAGCTAAACAGGTCGGGTTAGGAGTGAGAGAATTCTAACATGGACACGACACGACACGATACCCACCCGTACCTTATCCGGACCTATTTTGAATTAGTATCAATTAAAGATTTAGAAACCCAATCCCAAGGCTCTGGGATTATCAAACAGGCCCTTAGACAGATAGAACCTTGTACAAAGGTGCAACTTTTGTTTCTAGTCTCGAATCCTTTTAATCTTTGTAATTCGTTTCCAAAGATTAATAAATTTTTTTCTTATCAAAAAAAAAAAAAAAAACTTTTGTTTCTTAGCATGGAAGATTTTAAAAAGAAAAGAAAAAAAAGAAGTCATAAAATTGGCTGCCTAAAATTGCTTATCTCCTTGTTAATAAGTTAGGTAAATGCAGCCACCTTACATTTTTTGTCATGGTTGACAATTGGGAAAGGGAGCAAATGGAAACTCCAAATTACATGTGAAAATTAAGGCCCACTTATCACATTTCTTACATCGAGTGTGTCTCAAGGCATTTCAATGATAGCCATTCAATTAGTGGGGGACAAAGCTTTGTAGGGTAAGGTTCAAAAGATAGCAAAAGCATATCTTGGCCACAAGGTACGGCACCACATTTCTTGATTTCGTGTACCTTAAGCCAATTCTTGATTTGTGATCTAAATCCAGCAATCACCTGATAATTTTCAAGATTTTTTCTTTTTATCGGCAAAAATTTTCAAGAGTTATTACGATGAAGTGATTACTTGAACTATTCAAGAATTTGAACTCACGTCAAAAGTCAAGATACCACTTGCTATGATCCCACGTCACAAAACTCATATGGTTATCGTGTTTCTTGGATTCAATTAAATCTTATTTGCTCGGTGAAGAGATGTACTTTCAATTGTAATAGGTTCTGGACTCTGGTGAAATTTGGTTGTAGTAAATGTCGTTCAATCCAAATCTAAAATTTTGGACAAAAATCGGAGCTATCAATAACACATTTTCCCTTCAAATCCCATTCTCTTGTCTATTGGAATTGAGTTTAGAATTATATATTCTCCAATGTATTAATTTTGGTTGCATGATTCATATGATGGAAAAGTTGAGTAGAAGGAATGTCATATTTAATTTGTTAAAGTTTAGCTAACTAATTCAAGCCGTATAGTACCAAAAAATAGTAATAGGTAATCAATCATATCCCATCGGGAATTAATAAAGGGGGAATGATGGATGACATTGCAATAAATGAAAACACAATGGGGTGGGCTTAATTTGGGCAATCATGAAGCTTTGGGCAAAATAAAAGCAACTTAAAATCTTCAAAAAGTACCTATTGTTATTGAAAAAAAAAACCGGCTACTCTGTAATCTAATATAGCACTGTAGAGAGGGATCCGGGGTGCATGCAGTCCCGAAAGGGACAACACGCATGCAGTCCCCATCCGAGCCGTTGATGCTCAGTGATCAACGGCCCAGATCAGATCGGCGATCAACGGTGCGAATCTGTTTGACAAGTCTAGCAGATCTGTTTGGTAGTTGATTGCGAAAGCATTGCAAAGATCGGATGATGACGATGACGATGACATGGATCTTGTCCCTTTGGGGACAGCACCATCCCCCAATTATAGGGAGTCATTCGTGTGATCACGCCGTTTAAATGTGTTTATAGTGGTTCAAATTTAACAAATAAAAATAAAAATAAAAATAACCATTAATTTCTAAGACGAATCGTTGGGATGTAACGGGCAGAAGATTTCCTACAGTTGGACAACAGAGGAGCACGGACAAAAATAAAAAAGGGTGAGAGTTTTCTGGAGGTTTTATTCCACCGTAAACTAAGAAAAATTAAAAGGGTTCTTTATTTGGATGGCCCCACATAACCCTTATTCCCTTGGGTTTTAATTAATTTAATACGTCATTTTGATGTCCTAAAGATAGCATCTTTTTCCTTTTTTTCTCGAGAATGATAAAGATGTCTTTGTTGAGGACACTTTACTCGAAGACACAAAAAAAGCAGCTTATTTGGATGGCCCCACAAAACCCTTTGTGGGGGTCTCTTCACCGGAGTGAGCTCTTTGGACCTCTTGGGACGGAATGGGAGGTGGCGGAGAGAATAGCACACGCCTGTACCGCCGCTGCTCGCCGGAGAGGGTCACCTGCACACGTAGACAATCACGTTAGTGCCTAGCACGGACGGTGGTGGTTCGGGAAGGCACTCCGATGATTAAGTCAGTCACCGGAGAGAAGAAATGCACCAGAGATCTTAGAGAGAGAAGTGGAGTTATGAGTGTAGTAAATGAGGAGAGAGGAATACCCATTGTGGTAGTTGTGGTTGGGTATTTATAGGCTGGGGGAGAGTGCGTTCCACGCGCTCGGCGCCCCCCACGCGCCTGTCATTCGCGCTCGGAATGACAGGTGATATGACCCTTACCCCTGCTGCAGACGCTACGTGCTGACCGTCGTCAGGGCAGGTGAGCTCGAATGGTCAAATCAGTCCGAGATATCCCCCATCGCCCACGTGCTCTTGCAGGCGGCGGTGGCAGAGTAGGTGACTGCCGCATTTAATGATCCATCGTGGAATGTGTAGCGTGCCAGACACGCCTCCACCGAGTCGGGGGTATCCGAGCCCCCACGTAACCGAGGTCGACCGACTCGGTACGCGTACGGCCCAGACCCCGGGCCTTCGGCACGCCGCCCGGCAGGAGGCCCGAGGATCGCCTGATAACCAAGCCGCGAGTGCCCTTCCCTCGGCACCAAGCCGCCCGGCAAACATTGTTCAAATCCATATTCGTCCAGGACCGTACATCCACACCGTCAGCCGAAGGCACCATTCGCTCGGCACCGTTGCGGCGGAACGATTTGCATTCAGTTTTGCAGGTTCTAAGATAGTGACCCTTTTAGCCCTTCGTGTCGTGGTGGAGGCCCTTGCTGCCCCCTATGAACCCGGCCACTACAATAGCCCCATCAACTTCCCACGACGAGGGACGATGAAGTGTGGGAGTTGATTCGATCGGTTTAGGCGGTCGGCAATACGGTGGTCGGGTAGCCGTGCTCGGAGGATCACTGCTACGATCGGGGAGCTGATGCTCCGAGACCCTTTATACTGGGCGCTCGGGATGGATAGTTCTCGAAACGTCACGTCAAACAGTGGCGTGAGGAGACTCCTGACACGCCGTGTCAGGAATCCATGACGTGCGGATGACGAAGGTGACACGTGTCGTCGTGCGGTTGGTCCGAGCGCCGTCATTTGGATTCGCGCCCAAACGGTTTAAACGCGATGGACAGGTGTCATAATCCGATTGGCTGACTCTTCGCCTCCCGAGCCGGCGCCATAATGGCCCCTATAAATACACGGTGAATGGGAGAGAGAGGCACCGTTACTCTCTCTCTCTCTCTAGCTCCGGGATTTCTCGCCGCCGCCGTCCGCCGTGCTTAATCGCTTTCTTCGTCGAAATCTCATTCTCAGGCCAAGATCCTTTCAACAAATCTCAGGTATTGCATTCTTCTCCTGTTTCTCTGTATTTTGTGAAGTTTTTCATGCATTTTTCGCTGCATTTTGGGTGGGTTTTGAGTGTTTCATCTTTTTTCGACTCTTCTGCCTTTGCCTCGTTTGAGTTTTCCGGCGGTTTGTGCGGCGGAGCACGGCCGCCGGATTCTGGGCTTGAAGAACACTCATCGTGTTCTTCCGAGCGCGTAATCGCCGAACACAATGTCGTTTGCCGAGGGACGTTTGAATGATCCGAGCGTCCTTACCCGTAGGTTTTAGCCGAGGGCTCTCCGACTCGTTGGGCCCTCGGGATAGATGACAACCTGTGGGGAGCTCAGCTGGGGCCGAAGCTCCACCCTTCATATTTTCTCGAACTCACACCTGTGCATATCGCTAATGGTTGTTTCACCCGTGCACTGTAGGTTCCTGTTTGGATGAGCTCGGATTCTTTGGACTCATCCCCTGACGACGTCCTCGCCGATTACAGATTCGGCAACTTCGTTCAAGACCTCCTCCTCCGTGAGCAACTCAGGAGTCTCGGAAGAGACTATAAAAGCCGAACGCACTCCGACCCTCCGCCTACCGGAGTGCCACCACTTAACATAACCCCCCTCCAAGCCATAACACCCGAGCGCTGGGCGGAGATGGAAGCGGAAGCCAGGCGCGCCGAGAGCGGTTCTCAGGCTACCACCTCCGGACAGAGCGTGCCCCCCAATCCGAACCCTGAGACCGACGTGCCGACCGAGGTCCCTTCACCTTCAGCCATCGACCCGACCGAACTCCCGAACCTTTCTGGAGACTGGGATTCGGAAGTCGAGGTGATTGAGATCGACAGGCAGACCGCGGGGTTTGACGATCCCGAGCCCATCGAGGTTCTCGAAGTGGACGAGTTCCTGGCCCGGTCTCCACAGACCGAGGGGCACATCCCTCGCAGCGAAGGTGAAGGTGAAGGATCTTCACACCATAGTGCCGAGCACCAAGACCAAGAACAAGCCCCCGACGAAGAAGATGAGGCCGATGTCGATGGGGGCGTTGAGTACGGGCACGGCTGGGAATCGATCCCGCCGCCGAACCCTAAGCACGGGGCGTGCAAGTACGTCGGCATGTACTTCGACGGTTCCCCGGCCAAGCTTGCCGCGTTCCGAAAGGACTATAACATTCCCGAGGACGTGTCGATCACACGGCCAACCGATGGAAAAATCCACTACGTGAAAGGGCAGGTGTCTGTGCCCTTAATGGCCATTACCGAGGGCGGGCTGACCTTCCCCATGCCCCGTCTCCTTCGGTCGTTCTTGGACGTGTACGAGCTCGCCCCTCACCAGCTGGTCACCAACGTGTACCGCATCATTTGCTCGGTGGTGAGGCTGTCCGAGCGGCACAACATCCCCTTCCGCCTCGCCGACCTCATGGCGGTTTATACCGTAGCGCGAAGCCGAAGCTACGGCCGCTACAATTTTTCCAGGCGCCCCGAGTACCCTCACCTCATCGGTAAGCTCTCGGACTCGGAGAGGCATGCCTGCGAACTGGTCATTGTGAAGGGGAACTTCGAAACGACCCCGGGCGAGGAGTCCAGGTGGTCTCGGCTGGGAGCATTGTCTTGCTTGAGTAATAGATCGGGAACTGCTCCAAGCCCTCTTGCCGAACCAGTGTCGAGCTCACGGCGTGTTCGGATACTGCCAGGTAAAGGTAGAGATCTTCGTCTTCCTTTGGCGTCACTAGCATTGGGGCTCGGGACATGTAGCCCTTAAGCTCGGCGAGTGCAACATCACACTCGGCGTTCCAGGTAAAAGCTCTCTTACTCGTCTTGATGGATTGGAAGAAGGGCCGGCATGCATCGGACGACTTGCTTATGAAGCGATTGAGGGCGGCAGCCATCCCTGTCAGCCGCTGAACCTCCTTGATTGTCGACGGTGCTCGGAGCCTCCGGATAGCTTCAAGCTGGTTGGGGTCGGCCTCGATCCCTCGGCGGGTGACGAGGTACCCCAGAAATTTTCCAGAGCCGACCCCGAACGCACATTTTTCCGTGTTAAGCTTTAAATCGTGCTTCCTGAGGATGGAAAAGACCTTTCCGAGGTGGGAGAGGTGGTCTTCTGCAAATTTGCTTTTGACTACCATATCATCGATGTAGGCCTCCATGATATCGCCGAGCTCCTTAGCGAACATCTTGGAAACCATTCGTTGGTAGGTAGCCCCAGCGTTCTTCAAGCCGAACGGCATCACCTGATAGCAATAGGTGCCCCTCGGCGTGATGAAAGCGGTCTTCTCCACATCCGCGACATCCATTGCGATCTGGTGGTATCCTCGGTAGGCATCCATAAAGCTAAGCCTGGCGTGCCCGGCCGTTGCATCCACCAGCTGGTCGATCCTAGGGAGGGGAAAACAGTCTTTGGGGCAGGCGTCGTTGAGGTTAGTGTAATCCACACATACCCTCCACTTCCCGTTCTTTTTCTTGACCACCACGGTGTTAGCCAGCCACGTGGGGTACATCACCTCTCGGATAGCCTCTGCCTCGATCAGGCGGTCAACTTCCTCCAAAACGGCGTCGGAATGGATGGCCGAGGACCGCCTCGGCTTCTGCACCACCGGCCTCCTAGCCGGATCAACATTGAGGGCGTGCGTGATGAAATCAGGGCTGACTCCCGGCATTTCATACGGAGTCCACGCGAAGACCCCAATGTTGTCCTTGAGGAAAGAGACCAAGTCGTTCCGCTCGTGGTTGGAAAGATCCGAGCCGAGCATGAAGTAGCGTGTACCCTCTTCGTTAATGGGTACCTTGACCAATTCTTCGATCGATTTATCCTCGGCGCTCGAGCCAACGTCGTCGAGGACTTGGGTGCACTCGGGAGCTTCGATCCAATGCACCTGCTTGGGCGGCCTGCCCTCCCTCCGGTCCTTCTGGCGTACGGCGTTAACAAAACATCTTTTTGATGCCATCTGATCGCCTCGGACGGTTTCCTGCTTCCCAGACACGCCAATGAACCGAACGCACTGGTGGAGAGTCGAGGCGACAGCGCCCATCGCGTGGAGCCAGCCTCGGCCCAGGATGCCGTTGTATGGGCTCGGGGAATCCACTACGGTGAACTCTATTTCCAAACGCATCGACCCCGCCCGAACGGGGAGGGTGATGCTACCGAGCGGGTAGACTGGGAACCCAGTGAACCCAACGAGGGGGGTGTCGGAGGGGGCAAGCTCGTCACGCGTCCGTCCAATGGCCTTATAGGCCGAGTAGTAAAGGACGTCAGCGGAGCTCCCCTGGTCTATCAATACTCTCCTAACATCCACGTCGTCGATACTGATTTCGAGAACCAGGGCGTCGTCATGTGGGAGCTGTAGCCCGTCCAAATCTTGCTCGGAGAAGGAGATAGTGTATGGCTCCATCGGTTCCTCGTATTTTCGCTTTGGCGCCCTGCCGAGCGTCATAACTTGCATGGCTGCCTCCATCTTCTGCAACTCCACATGCATCGCGTCGGCCTGGGCTTTGCCGACCGGGTCGTGGATCGTGACTACCACCCCTGGGCGCACTCTGTCCCCGGGCGCCCGTTGGTTCGGAGGTGGCTGGAGAATGGCTTGTTGGTTTGGCTGAGGGGCAGCTCCTCTGAGGACGGTCGGCGTTCGGCCGTGGTCTATCCATTCCTCCATGCGCCCTTCGGCAACCAGTCGCTCGAGGTGCGCTTTAAACGGTCGGCATCCCGTCGTGTAATGACCCATCTCATTATGGTATGTGCATTTCCCCTTCTGGGTGGGATCCGACCCCATCTTTTCCTCCGGCCAGTAAAACCAGCGCTTCCGGCCGACCTCCGCCAGCAGTCTGTAGATTGGCATTGTGAAATAGGTTGTCTCGGCGATGTAGTCGTTGTCATTTCTGGGGGGCCTTTCCCATCCCCCTGCTCCGTTACTGTCTCTACCGGCGTCCCGGGGACCCCTGTTCCCGAAACCTCCTCCTTGATCGCTCCTCCCCTTCTTTAAGGTGTTGACTTGCTTTTTTGCTTCCTTGGGTGTGGCCTTTCCCGTGTCCCTCTTGGTCGCTCGGTCGAAGAGATGCTCTTCGAGTTTTTGGTAACGGTTCACGGTTTCCATCAATTCGACCATGTTCTTTGGCGGCCGGACCATGAGTTCTTTGAAGAGGTCGGAATGACTGTCGAGCCCGTTTTTAAATGAAGTGGAGGCAATCTTCTGATCACAACCCTCCACGAGGCTGTACACCTCCCAATACCGTGCGATGTACTCCTTCAGGGCCTCGTCCGAGCCCCTCTTCATGTTGATGAGTGCGTCGAGCGTCTTCGGCTGTGTATTACTGGTTACAAACCGAGACGTGAACGCGCGTTCGAGCTCGTCGAAGTCGTTTATAGACCCCGGAGCGAGCTGGCTATACCAAAGGAGGGCCGTGGTCCCCAGGCTCATGGAGAACGTTCGGCACATGAGAGAATCGCTGTGGCCGTGGAGCTCCGAGACCAGGCGATACTGCTGGACGTGTGTAATTGCGTCCGTCGTGGGTTCGTACTTATCAAATTTGGGCATTTTGAAACCGTGCGGCGGGGCCGCCTCGGAGATTGCTCGGGAGAAAGGGGACCGTTTTGATTTTTCTAACCTGGAGTCGGCAGGGTATGGCCGGTTGAGGTCGACCGCTCGGTGCTCTCCATGGGCGCGCTTTGCCGGCCCGTCGGTTCGGTACTCCACGGCGCCCCCATCCGCGTGCACGTTACTTCTCTCGGAAGACAGCCTTTTGTTGTGCCCGTCCCGGGCCCTTGCCGCCTCCTCCCGAGGGCGGCGGTCCCTGGCGTCAAGCTCGGCATGATAAACCTTAGTTTCTCCAGTCTGCACGTTGACGAGCACTATGCTACCACCATCGTTTCGTAGCGTATACCTGTCTCCGGGCCTAAGACCGTTGTTTTCGCCCTTGCCATGTCCTGCCGAGACCTCAACTGGGTTGGCGGCCATGTTGCCACGCGAGCAATCTTCCCGAACGTGGGGTATGTCGTTCCGGGTGCCATGCCTATCCACCGATTGGCAATGGCGCCGGTCACCTCCCCGATCCCCCGATCGGTTGTGGTTACGGTTATCCCCCCGCTCTTCGTGCGCTCGGGCTTGGCCGTTATGGTCCTGTGGGACGTCTGCCAGGCCCTTCCCCTTGGACTGTCGCCGTTCCTCCTCCCGGATGTTGGGCGTCCGGGCGCTAGATGCCGTAGCGCTGTCTTCGACGGGGTCAGTTCGCCGAGACTGCCCGCCACGTGTGTGTTGCTGGCGTGAACGCGCCGTCTTCGTTGGGACAACGAGCGCGCCGCCTCGGCGGTCCACCTCCACGACTTGTCCGAGACGAGAAAAGACTGGAGCCCGTCCCTCATTGTCAGTTCTTGTGCTCGGCGGTGGCCTCCTTGTTCTCGTCCGTCCTCCGGACCTTGACTTTGTTGGTTGACTTCTGGCCTCCTTCATGGCCAGCACTTCTTTCCTTAGCAGCGCCAGTTCCGCCTCTATGGTGAGAGGAGGAGGAGGAGGAAGGGATTCAGCGTGTGCTGGAGTTGTAAGGTTGTCGAGAGAAAAGACGTTTCCATCCATGTTGAAGAGGACGCTACTGGCACCGGCGTTGCTGGGGCCGGCGCCGTTTGTGGCAACGGTGACCATTCCAGCCCCGTTGTCAGTTGGGGGAGGAGTGAGCCCCAGGTCGCTCCTGACCTGGTGGTACCGGTACCGGTCGGCGGCGTTGCGGTACCCGTCGGAGGGACCAAATGCGTCAAGGCCCAAAGTGAGGTTGGCCATTTGGGCAGTAACTGGAGAGGTCTCTGAAAAAAGAGCCCTTGGAGGATGGCAAGATACACCACCAATATGTTGAGAGAAACTGGGAGGAGTGATTTCCTTAAGTCCCCAGCGGAGTCGCCAATTGTGGGGGTCTCTTCACCGGAGTGAGCTCTTTGGACCTCTTGGGACGGAATGGGGGGTGGCGGAGAAAATAGCACACGCCTGTACCGCCGCTGCTCGCCGGAGAGGGTCACCTGCACACGTAGACAATCACGTTAGTGCCTAGCCCGGACGGTGGTGGTCCGGGAAGGCACTCCGATGATTAAGTCAGTCACCGGAGAGAAGAAATGCACCAGAGATCTTAGAGAGAGAAGTGGAGTTATGAGTGTAGTAAATGAGGAGAGAGGAATACCCATTGTGGTAGTTGTGGTTGGGTATTTATAGGCTGGGGGAGAGTGCGTTCCACGCGCTCGGCGCCCCCCACGCGCCTGTCATTCGCGCTCGGAATGACAGGTGATATGACCCTTACCCCTGCTGCAGACGCTACGTGCTGACCGTCGTCAGGGCAGGTGAGCTCGAATGGTCAAATCAGTCCGAGATATCCCCCATCGCCCACGTGCTCTTGCAGGCGGCGGTGGCAGAGTAGGTGACTGCCGCATTTAATGATCCATCGTGGAATGTGTAGCGTGCCAGACACGCCTCCACCGAGCCGGGGGTATCCGAGCCCCCACGTAACCGAGGTCGACCGACTCGGTACGCGTACGGCCCAGACCCCGGGCCTTCGGCACGCCGCCCGGCAGGAGGCCCGAGGATCGCCTGATAACCAAGCCGCGAGTGCCCTTCCCTCGGCACCAAGCCGCCCGGCAAACATTGTTCAAATCCATATTCGTCTAGGACCGTACATCCACACCGTCGGCCGAAGGCACCATTCGCTCGGCACCGTTGCGGCGGAACGATCTGCATTTAGTTTTGCAGGTTCTGAGATAGTGACCCTTTTAGCCCTTCGTGTCGTGGTGGAGGCCCTTGCTGCCCCCTATGAACCCGGTCGCTACACCCTTATTCCCTTTTTTTTTCTCGAGAAAATAAGCAGCTTATTTTGACTTATTCTGTATTTTTGAAAAAATTTAAGAGTTTCGGTCAAAAATTTTTACTTTTCCGATTCCTCTCGTCGAGACGGATCAATAGGTCGCAAAAGTTTGACGCAAAACTAAAAATACAAAAAAAAATTTGAATAAGGACAAAAAAAAGGAACAGTAAAAAACAACTTAACTTATTTAGCCAAACCTAGCCAAAATGGAAAGAAATGAGAAGATGTCAAGTTTGCTCTTGGGCCAAAAAAATTTTATGTTTTTAAATTGAGCATCTGTATATTTTGGGTACAAAAGTTGGACACAGTATCTTCATAAAAAAAAACCATTATAAAAAAAAGATTTATCATAAAAAAAGATTTATCTTAAAAAAAATAGATTTACCATTACAAAAATTTAAACATATAGTTTTCCAAAAACAAATAACCATTACAATACTTCAAAATCTATCATTTGGACATTAATCTTTTCGCACTTTTAGTTGCAAAGGTACAATAGTTTCAAAGGGTCTATTCTCATTTGTGGGAGGCTTAAATAAAAACTAATAGGACCAAATATATATAAGGACCTTAAATATTTCAGGCCTCTATTTGTAACAATTTTGGGGGTCCGAAACTGCAACTTGAAACGACAGTTTCTTTGGCTTATGCTATAAGCCGACTCTGCTAGGAAGGAGTGTAACCGAATTTATAGTGTTATAGTACTTGGTATAATTATGTCAGAGTAATTACTTCTTTTGTCACTAAAATGTAGGAGTAAGATACATACTTGGTATAATTATGTTAGAGTAATTACTTCTTTTGTCAGTAAATGTAAGAGACATTATATTTAAGAGAAACGTTTGCATTCTTGTAATAATCAATACTTTCAAAATCTTAATCTACTTAATTATATGTTTTTTATTATTAAATTGATTTTCTATTCTTTTTGTTTGGTCGTGAAAGAATGTAAGGGGTCGAATATTGGAAGTTCACCTCGGGCCCTAAAATGTAAGGGAAGACCGTGGTTAATTTGCTCTACATGGGTGTTGGGCCGATCACGATCGGCAGTTATCGGCCATAAACGGTTCAGATCACATCTTGTTCAAATATAATTTGCCGATCACGAACGGCCCGTGATCGGCGGATCGGCCCAACACTTATGTTGTCCTGAAGGGACAGCATCCTCCCCCAATTCCTGTTTTATGGGCATGGGGAATGTCTCTTTTGTTTTTCTCTTCGATCATTTGACTTTGAGCTTTATTCCTCGTAACAGAATCCAAGAGGCCAATAAAAATTTAAAAAATCCAAGAGCCCTACCTATTTGGCCAATTGGTAGGAGATATACAGATATGTATGTATTAATAATTATTAATGCATTCACCAAAGTTTGACCTCCTGGTCTCCCACTTAAGCTAACACCCTTTTTATAAATCAAAATTAAAAACATACTTAGCTTAAAAGAAGAAAAATCAAGTAAACTATACATGCTTTTACTGGAGGTTGGATATTAATAATTGGACTTTTGAAAATATTGATGCATTCCCATGATTAAAGTTTTACTACCAACCGTGAAATAATATGCTTTTCGGTTCTCTAATCAAAGAAAAAGAGAGACGTGTATCTTGTCTATATGGCAGTAACCTTTGACTTACTGGGGGAGGTTAGAACACACTAATCATATGTGCAGGAAAGGATTTGCAGGGAACACTCCAGTATAGTGTTGATCGGAGCAGTTGGTTGAAGCCATTTCAAAATTTTAAAACCACATTTCAAGTGGGTTTGTGAGAAACCACCTCCATTCGATATGTATAGATGCTGAAGTTTGAATCAAACATCTACACACATCGGATGAAGGTGGTTTCTGCTGACCCACGCGAAATGTGGTTTCAAAATTTTTGAGCGGCTCGGATCAGCAGTTCATTTGCATGGACTGGAGAGGAGCTGATTAATCCTATTTAAAGGGGTGATGTACGTCATAAGCAATCAACCACATTGGTGTTTTGTGAGTATGAATTTGGAGTACTTGGGAACAAGCTGTGGGAGAGGGACAAAATGCATGTGTTTCCGAGCTTTCTTGAAAGTCAAAAGAGAAAACAATTGGTGTTTGTTGAAGCACATGCATGGAGGATGGTGAGATTGCAACATCAACCCCCACATTTTGTCCGCCATCTTACATTGAATAGACCACTTTAATTAGGAGAATCTTACCCCATACGTTGGTCCAGGGCCGGCCCGGGTTAAGCCCGGCAAGCCTTCGGGCTTGAGCAACCCCCGGGCTGAGGGGTAACCAAAAAAAAAAAAAAACTAAAGTTATATATAAATTTTATAAAGTTCCCAAGCTAAACACATTTTTACAAATGCCCAAAATATTGGTCACTACCTAAAACATCCATGTGTTGTGACTTTCCAATTTCTTCCCAAAAGATTTTTTTAAAATCTTAAAAAATTATCTTTTATTTTATAACGGTTTTTATGATTTTGAAAATTTTGCATTTAACAAAATGTAGAATTGATTTTTTTCATGGGATTAAATATTTTTTTCATGGGATTTTAAATTCCCAATGGTGGAAAATTTAAAAAAAATGAAGAGCTAACACGGTTTATTGATTTTTTTCACATAAATCATAATTTGGGACGGATGAAGTAAATTTTATCCATTTTCCCAAAACTAAACACAATACAAATGCTTTTTACAGTGGTCTTTGTATCATTTTAACGTTTTGTGTTTTGTGATTTAAAAGTTTGAGTCCCAGGCTGCACCTTTTCCCAAGTTTTGCCTTTTTAGGCCTTTATTCCCCCCCTTTTTTTTCCCCTATTTTTATTATATATGGCTAACGTTATTCCCTCCCAATCCACAATTTCACGAAAATCACACAGCTCCATTACATTATTAAGTTTTTTGCATTTAACAATAATGTAGAAGTGATTATTTTTTCATGGGATTAAATATTTTTTTTTTCATGGGATTAAAAAAATCCCAATTGTAGAAAATTAAAAAAAAAAATGAAAGAGCTAACACGGTTTATTGATTTTTTTTTAGGCCATGCGTTGGTCTGGTGGTCAAAACGTATATTTGAATCTGATGTACGAGTTTTCTTTCTCTTAAGTCTCACGTTCAATTAAAACTTTTCTAGTTGGGTTCTAGCTACCATTTCTCGTGTGACTAGTCATACGGGACTTTGTTCCATGTGAATCCCCCCTCTAGTACTATACATACGATGAGATTGGTCATTCAGGGATTAGTCGAATTGTGTATAAACTGATCAATACATCTTGAATTATTGAACAAGAAATTGTACATGATATATACATAGCTGAAGGCATCCAGGACCACAAAATAGTATTCTCTCCTTTGATTAGGCCTTACAAAAAAAAACTGTGCTTAAGAAAATTTTGGTGGTGGTTAAGACACAAAGGTGGATAAAATAGGTATAAAAAAAGTCACATGTACAAAGCTAATTTGTCCTCCCAGCCAATGGACAGGCCAGAGTCGGGTGGAATGGGGTGAGATGAGGGATATAATAAGTAATGGAGGGTAGGAGTGATAAGAAAATAATAAAAATGAAGGCAAACAAAATAAAGGACACCCCCAAGATTTCCTGCCCTTGAATTTCTGTCTCTTTGACATTTTAGACATTAGGGATGTGAAGAATACCAATTAAACCGTTCAAAGCACATTTATCAAACCAAACCGATAGTTTGTGATCGGTTTTTTGTGTTTCATTGGTCTAGAGGGTTTGGATTAGGGAAAAAGTCGGTTTCTATGGTTCGGCACGGTTCAAAACATTAAAAACCATTTGAAACCGAAATCGACCGAACCTCGCAAGAAATATAAATTATCCCACTACACAATTTCAAATTGTATTTCCAGTTAAGGGTTGACATGGTATTAAATAAATAATAAAAATCTTTCAATTTGACCCAAAAGTTTTTTATTTGTGCTTTCTGGGCCAAAAAGAAACGGGCATAGCCAAACAACCATACAGAAACAAACTAGGCCGGCTCCGGATCAGCTGTCCCAACCTTTGCTGTCCCCATCCCTGTCCCAACCCAAAACGGCACCGTTTTGGTGCAAACTCCCAACTTTTGCAAAATGCAATTTTGTGGGGCCCACTTCCGGGTCCCACATAAACGATCCGAACCGTTGAATAATTTTAAAATAATTATTAACGTGGTCTCAGAGAAAATCAGGCCGATCGGATATTTTTACGTTATTCATCTAATACTTTGATTTTCATTCAGAATTCAAGACCCTACCAATTTGAAAGAATCTTTGGAAAAAGTTACAAAATTGTGGGCTCGGAAACTCATTGAGAAGAGCATCCAATAAAAAAATTATCTTGTTCGGACATCGATAGGTATCAAAATACTAAAAATATGAGTTTTTTTCATACCTATCGATGTCCGAACAAGATAATTTTTTTACCAGAAAAAACTTTGCAAGCAACAACCTGCTCTATGAATGAGTAAAAAACCAATCCAGTTCCTGATTAAGACGCAAAGGAAGTCTTTGAATCCAGTTCTTTTCCAAGAGAGCCCTCCATATTTTCTGTGATGTACGTTTCGGATAACACAAACTTTATTCTTTGAGCCTTTTTCTAGTCGGGACAAGAAAAAGAACTTTCAAAAGTGTTTTTACTTTTTCCCCTTCAAATTTTGAATCATCATCATGGACTTCCATGGAAAAAGAACTCAAACAACCCCACATGCTATTATAATAGGGCCATAACAGTGGAAGATCCACCTTTAGACAAAGGTGGTCACGTGACCCCTTTGAAATTTCAGAAATTTTTTTATTTTTTATTTTTTGGATTTGTATAACATCGAACAATTCGATGACCTTAAAATAATTTTTCAACTGGTCTTGTAAAAAAATAGCTCAATCGAATAATCATAAATACTTAATCGAACCTTTCAATTTTTCATTTAGGACGTAGGACCCTAAGTACTAAATAAATTTTGAAGAAAAGTACGATAGTTGTGTGTTTGACATCCTAGTGATCTGAACTGTAGATATTGTAGGACTTATTAAGAAAACGTGTTAATTAAAAAAGTTATCTTGGTCAGACATCGATAGGTATCGATTACTTCATATTTTACACTAGGGTAAAATAATCTTTGTATTTTGATACCAATCAATGTCAGATCAAGATAATTTTTTTAATTAACACTCTTCTCAGTATGTCCTACAATATCTATAGTTCAAATCACGAGGATACCGGTCACACAATTATAAAACTTTTCTTCAAAATTCATTCAGTACTTAGGGTCCTAAATTCATAATGGAAATTTGAAAGGTTCGATCAAGTACCCTATTTCTATAACTATCCGATTGAGCTAATTTTTTACAAGACCAATTGAAAAATTGAAAGGTTTAATCAAATCTATAATTTTCTTTGCTTATGTATGAAATCTTTCATAATGTATTAAGTTTTAACTTTTTTGCTTAACAAAGAATGTTTAAACATTTTATCTTCTCGATGTATTGGATTGTTATATTTTTACGAAGTTATGCTTGAAAGGTGACCCCCTATGTGGAATTCCTGGATCCGCCACTTTTAAACACATGCATGTGCAGCCGAAGAGTTGTTCAATGTTCCCAGAGCACAACCACTGGTACTCTGAATCACTTCGGCACTACACATATATTTACATAAAGTTCATAGACTTAGTCTTCTGCTTTTTTTTTTTTACTGCAATATACTTAGTCTTAGGTCCCATAATAATGTGTGGTATTGTAGTGACCCGGAACACCACTGGCGGTGCTCCAGTAACACTGAACAATTAGACTGTGCAGCTTCCAAATCTCTCTCTCTCTCTCTCTCTCTCTCTCTCTCTCTCTCTCTCTCTCTCTCTCTCTCCACTATATAGAAATCATACAGACACATTCCTCATACAACTTTTTCTTCCCACCAAAGTCCTTCACTACAACCCAGATGGGTTTTCTAATTAAACCCCTGTTTCTATCTCTGTTTCTGTTTTCACACCAGACAATTATGGCTTTCCAATACTCCAATACTACTGCCACTTCTTCTTCCATGGCCAGGAAGCTTGCCAGTGGCTGCAATTTTTTCCAAGGCAAATGGGTATACGATGCTTCATATCCACTGTACGATTACTCAAGCTGTCCCTTCATAGATCCAGAGTTCAATTGCCAAAAGTACAGCAGACCTGATAAATTGTACCAAAAGTACAGGTGGCAACCCTCCTCATGTGATTTGCCAAGGTACTAGCTTTAGCTGCTCATCTTTGTTTTGTTGTTTTTTCAGTTTCAAAATTTTCAATAACACTTTTTGCAGAACTGTTTTTGACAGCACCCTACTTGTTTCCATATTGCACTTTCCTTTTATAACTAAATGGTAGTATTTTGAGAATATTAAAACGTGTTTTCAAGCGGCGCAAACAGGAGCCATAACACTATGGTACATTCGAATAATCTTTTGGGGATTTTTTTGCACAGCATTATCCTTCTAGACTCTTTTTCTTGTCGTTATTCATGTAAAATTATCAAATTGTCTTTCGTAAATGTAAAAGTGAAAGGAGAATTTAGGAATTCCACGTGAATAATACAAGAAAAAAAAGTTCCAGATTTAGTGCAAAAATTATTATTATTTATGTATATAAATTTACTTCACTTCAAAATTTAACTTTATATACCTTAACCTCCTTCCAACTCAAATTTTTTATTTTTTCCATTTTTCGCCTCTTCATCGAAATCCTGCATCCGCCATTGTTTAGCTAAAAAATTTGAAGAAACGAATTTCCAAATCCACCATCAACCAAATGAATTTTCTGAAAACTAGAGTAAAGCAGAGGAAAACAGAGCTACATGCAGTCTTTCTTTTCAGTCTAAATAGCATTGGGGAGCATAAAAATGGTGCAGGTTTAATGGGTTGAAGTTTTTGGAGAAGTGGAGAGGGAAGAAGATCATGTTTGTGGGTGACTCACTGAGTTTGAACATGTGGGTGTCTTTGAGTTGTATGATTCACTCATGGGTCCCAAATGCCAAGACCACAAATATCAGAAAAGGGTCACTTGGTTCAGTTACATTTGAGGTAGGTGTTTCATTTCATGTTGGGCTTTAAACATAAATAAATACTTATACACATTGAATTCCTTGTGCTTTTTTCTTATTTAAGTTGTCAAAATCATTGTTTCGCCAAGAGCATGTAAAGTCTTGTCTTATTCACTCAAATTTTTGCAAATTAAGGTAAAGTTCCCCCACATGTCTTAATTATTAGGGTTCGGATCGCTCCGGTCCAAGTTTTGGACTAGACAAGATAGTCCAAATCTGAACTGTATATTTGTATAATCAATTTGGCTAAAAAATGATGAAGTGGACTAGACAAGAGTATAATTAATTGTAGCAAATGGGCAGTACGAATGACGAAGTGGACTAGACAAGAGTATAATCAATTTTCATAAATTGACGGTTCAGATTTGGACTGTCCCGTCCAAATTCAAAATAAGGACGGAAGAGTATCCAGTTCCTAATCTTTTTACAAATTCTTTTCTTTTTTTGATAAGCTATTACAAATTCTTTACTTTCACTTCTCTCTTGCTATTTGCAATCTTTTATGGATAAAAATTGACATTTGACTAGACAAGAGTAAGGTGAAGTTAAAGCCAAAAGGAGAGGAAAAGGGGGAGAAAAGAGAGAGAATTTAAGCTAATCCTCCAGCTCATGTGTTCACTATCTCTCATTTAAACGGAAATTTCAGTATTTTTGTCAGTTATCTACAACTTGAACACAAGTCATTTTCTCGCATACATTACAAAGATACCATTTAGCGAAAACTACGCACACTTTTGAATTTTGACTACAGTTGGAATACGTTGTTTTTAGTAGAAACGCACTCTTTAACATATGTACTATGAGATTTGAATGCACAACTTACGCTTATCACGGCTCAAATTAGCACTCCACTATGTGTTTTCCCATAAGGTCACATGTTCCATTTTCACGGAGACCAAACATACCAAACCTTGGGGCCATGGAGATTTGCCCAGTTGAGGTGCGCGAAACTAGCCCGGACATCCAGTTATAATAAAAAATTAGCACTCAACTTTCTAAATATTTTCCTGTAAATAGCTTTCATATGTATATTGATACCTTAAGCAAAGAGTGAGATGGTCATGGTCCTCGATGTCTTCATCATTGACACAATAATGCTAAACAAACTTTGAAAATGGTGCATGTATGTGGAAAGGACTATAGGACACATTAATGATTTTGTCATTTATTTTATGGTAGAAGACAGCTGAAAATGACTTGATGATCAACTTCCTATTTCTAGTTTATACCTCAAAACTTCCAAACTTCAATTATGAAAAATTAATTTTTTTCTTGGTTATTTTTAAGTCAGTGATGTTTAGTCAATAATATGTAGGACCACTAAGAGAGGGACTGAAACATGGGATTGATATTGTGCATCCCATGCACAACAGGTGTTGTGCACCATCCGAGCCGTTTGTTGCTCAGATGGATGGTCCAGATCTTACCTCGGCACCTATGCATCCGAACCGTTCGTTGTCGTGCGTACAAGATGAAATCTGGGATGTCCATCGAAGCAACGGACGACTCGGATAGTGCACTACACATGTTGTGTCTCATGCACAGTAGTAACCCCAAATCCGGTTTTGCTTGTTCAAAAGAAAAAATAAAAATGGAATTGGGAGGCTTGTTTGGACAAGTAATCATGGACCACACTAATTGGTGCACCAATTGTGCTTTGTCTTCATCTCTCTGGAACTTCCAGCATCTTTGATTTGATTAATTCAAGGGGAAGACTATTGCAAAAGCAAAAAGTCAGGCACTGGGTAGTGGGCCGGTCCCACGATCAATATAAACTGACCCGAACACCTAGTTATGGAAAAATAAAATTTACATATTTGGTACACTGAACTAATCAGTCAGGATCCTATCAGGACTCCCTGACATAGTCTTACGTCCACACCTCTCATCTCCCGGCCATTTGGTAGGGATCCGATCCATTAGATGTGTTTAAAATGTGTTTTTAAGGGTTTACGCGAGGATTTGTCAAAAAAAAAAATACTCAGAAGGGCTTGATCGAGCAATTTTCGATAAAACTGTACATAAATACATATATTGCAGTTTTATCAAAAACTGCTCGGATCAAAGCCCTTCTAGGTTTTTTTTTTTTGACGAATCCTCGCGCAGACCCTTAAAAACATGAATCATATTGTCAATATTGTAGTATTGACCAAGCTAACAAATTTCTGTAGGATTATGGAGTCAAGTTACTGCTGTATCGCACAACATACCTTGTAGATCTGGTAAATGAAAAAGCGGGTCGGGTTCTGAAGCTGGATTCTATCCAAAATGGCAATGCTTGGAGAGGCATGGACATGTTGATCTTCAACTCATGGCATTGGTGGACTCACACCGGAAGTTCCCAACCGTAAGATTTCTTGCGTTTTCTTGACTTTAAATTGGCGTTTGAGTCTACACCCAGTGTGATTGGTTCGTTACTCATGGAGAATAGATGCTCGACTCCCATTGTAACAACTAACTACTAACCTCTAACATTCTATCATCTGTGATTATGCGGAAAACACAACGATTAGATGTATCACATGAGCTGAATCAATAACAAAGCAAACACGAAACAACCACTACGGGATTAACGTAATCTATTCCACGGAGGAAAGGGAATGATTAATCCACTATAATTAATAAGGATTACAAACACTCCAATCACCTCTCAATTGTGTTTTTGTTTTTCTCAGTTTTCTCTCAATTTGAAAAAAAACTTACCCAAATCCTAAAACAAGAGAGAAGGAATTTATAAGGATGTTCCGCGTTTCGACCATCATGACGGACCTGATCACCATCCGGATCTAATTTCTAGTAGGTCCAGAACGTATACGTCCATCCGGACAGCCCTCAACCTCGTCCAGACGGTCCTTTCCCTTTTCGACCAAAATTGAAGTCACACCCAACAGCCTTGCAGTGGAATTAATGATTTCAACTTAAATTAGTGAATGGTGACTCCATTTATATTGTACATTCTGTCATTTGCAAAACTGCACCCTGTGCAGTCCGCATTTTCCCAGCCTCCTCCGCAGCTAATTCCGTTCATATTTTAGATCTCGTCGAAACGCATATTTGCGGTTTAAAAACAGGTTAATTTGACGCAGAATCTCGTGGATTGTATTGCAGATGGGACTACATGCAAGAGGGGAATAAATTGTACAAAGACATGAACCGTCTTGTTGCTTACTACAAAGGGCTGACCACATGGGCCAGATGGGTCAACCGATATGTAGACCCTTCAAAAACCAAAGTTTTCTTCCAGGGGATCTCTCCCACCCATTACCAGTAAGAATTTCCCCCTTAATTTCAACTATACAATTTGTGTACGTATGCTTTATATTATCCATTTTCACTATAACCAATTGATATTGGCCGCCTATAGTTGCACTTTGTTTCGTTGTGATTTGTATGTTCCGGATCCTTTGTTGATCTCTCCACGTGCGAGTCAGGGTCGAATGTGCAAGGAGTGTTGACCTCTCCGAATTTGGGATGAAATCAAACTCTTGATTTTTCCATCCAAAACTCTTGAATTTTTCTTCTTAATTTGTTGAGCAAAAAACATGTAACACTACATTTTGAACATTATCATCAATGAGCCATTGATCAGTTTGCAAATGGTAACTGAATTGATACCATAAGTTATTTGTGGAACTCAGAGGCAAGGATTGGAATCAACCATCAAAGTCATGCTCCGGAGAGACCCAACCCTTGTTTGGAGCCAAGTACCCAGCAGGCACACCTATGGCTGCAGTGGTTGTGAACAAGGTCTTGAGCCGGATCAAGAAACCGGTTTACTTACTCGACATCACCACCCTCTCCCAGTACCGGAAGGATGCTCACCCGACGGTTTACAGTGGCGACCACAGTGGGTTAGATTGCAGCCACTGGTGCCTTCCGGGATTACCGGATACTTGGAACCAGCTACTCTATGCAGCTCTTGTTACCTGAAAAAGTACGTTTTCAAGGATTTGTGTTGATTTTTTACTTCCTGCATGGGAAGAAATATATCATTGTTTCAGGGTAAGAGATTTAAGTGTAAAGTATTTATTTGGCGTTTGGCCACCTCCTTTTCATGTTTTCGTTCTCTTTTTTTTTCAATGTAGCTGTTTGGCATCTCCAAGCCAAAACATGTGATCACACAATCAGTTCTCAATTTATGGGTTTAGACAAGAGAAGTGAGAAGTAGGGGAAGAAGAGTTTTTTGACTACTCATTAATTTTCTACTTTTGTCAAACTTACCGACAGAATGTATTCTGCACGCATCTCTCAAACACTACTCTTATTATTAATTAAATGCATTCTCCACATATGTCACAGATACTTTAAAGATTCAATAATACATTATGGCCATAATTCAAAAAGTCAAAAATGCAAAATGCAAAAAGCTAAAAAGAGAGGTTTCCAAACACCCCGCTGATTCTTCGGTTTTTTTCATGAAAAATTTGAAGCTTGACTTACCAAATTCGAAACAGAATGAGAGTGATTATAGCTAATAAGAACAACGGACTCCAGATTCCTTATCTCGACGAATTGTGATGTTTTCACATTCGTGTCGAACTGTCGATAAATGGTGCATGAAAATTGAGCTGCTTTTCTTCTTCTTTTTATCTGCAATAGCAGCAATACGGTGTGGTTCTTGGGCCATGAAATTCACTGTCAGGGTCAGTACTTGTGGTTCATTTCAGCTGGACTTTGATGATGTACCATTCCCATTGATGGAAGTTTGGGCTATATTTGAGAGATGCTCAGATGCTGATCCTTTATCAAGAATGCTCTCAATTTTGTTGTCAGGGGCGCGGTTGAGACAGAGTGGGCTCAGCAGTCGGCTTATGTTTCCGGGTGTACACGAACAGGCATGATTATATCATAAATCTCACTGCTTTGACTACAGTAAAACTCCTCCTTGTTGTACCGAAATAGAGGTCTGATTTACACGACCAGGTATGTCACATTTGACACCTGAGCCCGATTATGAAGTACATCAGTACTATTCTTTGAAGCGGGTTGCTTTTGATTATAATGCTGCAAGAACTCACAGGGGCAACTCATTTTCACCATTTATGCGATTAGGAGAAATTCTGTACTCATGTTAGTTAGGTTTTTCTTGTGGATTTTTACTGGGGTAGGGAAATTTATTTTCCTGCAATGAAAAATGGGACTCTCATTTTGCAGCTGTTCTAAGTTGACAGTTGTTGAAGTGTCCTGCTAGTTACAGTAAATCTCATGGTACATAAACTGATAAAAGTAAATCTCATGGTACATAAACTGATAAAAGTAAATCTCATGGTACATAAACCTCTTTAGCTACTTTCCCGAGGGAGGCCCCCTTCGTCTCCTCGGGTGCGGGGCGAGCCTTCCGAACCCCTGTGAACCCGGCCGCTACATAACTCTTCCTCAGTTGACCAAAAAAATCAAGAGTTGTCTGTTCTAACAAATAATTATACAGTAATTTTTGCTGAATGGAAGTTTTAACCAAATAACCGAACCAATCATTTTTAACCATTGTGGTGGGGCTTGTTACGGTTCGGTTCGGTTTGGTTCAGTTCGGTTCAGTTTTGAAAATTATAAAAACTAATCTTTGGTTCGAATTCGATTAATTTTAGTTTAATAAGAATCTATTTACACCGAACCGATTTCATTCCTAGCAAGGCTATATAGATAGGCAGGTTTCCCTAACTCAAAGTAAAACATAGTTTGTGAATCACTTGTTTAGAGAGATTGAAAATAAAATTGTGTTCTGCCGGACCCTTGATGCTAATCAAAGGATTTATGGTGATTGTATTTCCCTTAGATCATCATGATTTAGGCCTGTAATAAATAAGTCACACTGAAACCTCTTAAATTACTTTCATGGGGAAACTTAAAAGACCCATGAGATATGATATAAAGTAACTACGACAGTTTCAATGCCATTTCATTTATTTTTTCATTGTTGAAAAACATTGCCGAAAGGCTAGATCCCCCACACTGCCCTTCTTTTTCACCTAATCTTTAGCAGCACTGCTACTCGTAGATTTTTCAAGAACTCTCGATCCCATGAAACGTAAAGAATGACGCGTAAAGAAGAGCGAAGGTCTTCTTCTCTACTCGTTATTCTACTCTGCTTGGTCTCGAATTTCTCACTCACTCAAGAATTTTTGGAGGCAATTTTTTGTGAGTACTGTTATAGGTGGGATCGCCAAGGCTGTAGACTTGTTCAATTTGCCGGTTGTGGGGGAATAACAAAGGTTCAAATAAAAGAAGTTAATGTGCCTTGGAGATTTAGTTCGTAGCCTCGTAAACCGGAAGGACATTAGGAGGGCTGGCCCTGAGGGCAAGTTGGATAGGCGCCTGGGGCCTGAGGCTCACTAAAAATAGCCGATTTTAGGGCCCAATTAGGTATATATATGTTCATAACAAGTAATAAATATATAATATTGTGTTACAAGAAATAGCGAGGCATTTGGCCTAATGGAAAGGCTTGTGTGTTTCTCGGTAAATGTCACAGTTCAATTCTCACGGCCTTTTTTTTCTTTTACTTTTTTACAATGGAAAATAATTGAATGCGAGCGTGCCAGAGAGAGTTTCAATCTCCTCCCTCAGATTAACTTTGGAAAAACCAAATCAAATCAGGCGATTGTGTTTTTAATGGTTCAATTACCTCAATTAAGAGGATTTTTCTTTCAAAGTGAAGAAATGCAAACCAATATACTTAGGAAATTAAAGAACAACAAAGAAACAAGATACTTCGATTGATAAATCAAAGGTAAACTTACTTCGAAATTGCCTTCAACTTCAAATACAAGATAACGAGAACTTCGAACAGATGATTGTTACAAAAACAACCAAGATTAATCCTAACTACTTCCTAATCTACTTCTTAATCTACTTCGAACTCGAGTTCGAAATCCTAAACTAGTTGCCAATGAAAAAACCAAGCATCATTTGTTTGATAGCTATTTGTTGAAGATTTGTCCGGGCTTTTCCACCCCTCAATTTCTTCTATTTATAGACGCTGCTTGTTAGTTGAACTTCCCGCTCAATGAATTTGAACTTAGTTTGCTTCGAACTCCATCTTTTACACTTTGAATTGGCAACTTCCCTTCTCCACGCCTGAATTTGAATTCTTTTAATCTTCTTCCAAAAGCTTTGATTTGAATCTGCACGGTTGCTCAAACTAACCCAAATGATTACATTTTAAGGGGATATCTGCCTTTCAAAATATGCTCCACATGTTTTAACTGCCAATTGCCATGTTTCACAAGTTTACACGTGGATTTCATGCATTTAGCAGTTAAAATCATGACTTCGAAGTTGATCAGCAATAACTCGTAACTGCCAATAACTGCCTTTTAAATTGAAGAACAATACGACATTGTATTTACTCAACTGTATTCCATTAATCCAATGCATCTACATTAACAGATATTTGCCAATGTTTGGCATACTTTTTTTTTTTTTTTGAACGGCAAAAAATTTTTTTATTAATCACATATCATGGATACAAGATTAAAAGGAACAAGAGAAAAATATCAAACGAGGAGAGGAAACCAACAAAGATGGCACCCCAACCAACGCTAACATCTGATTCTCGAGACCCAAAAGGTTGAAGGGTTGACCAGGAGACAACAAACAACCAGCAAAACACACAAACCTGCCACTACTGCAAAACCAATGACCCTTTGTCTTTGCCAGCAAAATCAGCATAGAGGACCCAAAGTAGAGCACAGAGATCCTCAATAAATCAGCCAGCTAAAATTGAGAACCACCCATGGACTAGCATCAACCAATTGACAATTGGGCAAAGGACTAGCACAACAAACAACTTAGCCAAGAAACCCAGTGGACAGAAGCAAAAAACCTTTCAAATTTGCAGCAGAAGAAACCAACCTAGCCAAAATTATGCATCATCAAAAGAAATGTTCCTTTCAGCAAAAAACCTTTCATCCAACATATGAGCGGTGGAAAATTGAGATGCAAGGACTGCAATCATAACAGCCAAGGAAACAGAATATGGGATATGCAACATCAATCAAATTTGCAGCAGCAGAAACTTCCCTAGCCAAAATTATGAAGTATCAAGAGCACCATTCCTTCCAGCAAGACTAACCTTTCAACCAAAGATATACACACCATCCCCCAGAAATAAAACAACACCATCATAACAGCCCCTACACCAAAAAACCTCACTCCTAAACCATGGACGACCACCACCAATAACATACCCACTCCTAAATTGTTATTTACTGTGGGATAGGACCACCACTCCTAGACCATAGACCACCACCACCAAAAGACATACCCCCAACTCAGATCCCCACAAAACACCCCAAACACATAAAGCCCCATCAGGTAGCTACCAAAAAAACTTGATAAACTCCCTGACCATGCTTAATAAGATAAGTTTCAGAGGTGACATTCAGCTCTGTCTATGTTTTGAGCATTCATATCTGCTATCCTGCTGATCACTTCATCCTCATCTCCATCATAACCAAGTCCCATGATTTTGTTCACGGCCCAGATTGTTTGAGCTTCATCCAATAGAATTTTGTTTCGATTGTTAATTCCTCCAGATGAAACGGATGCAGTTAGAGCAGCAGCAGCTACTGCAGACCTTAGCACCACACATTTGTTTTTATTTCTTCTGCGAGGGTTTACCTTTGAAAAGCCCAGAATTTCATCAATATTTTTCCTTTTCTTCTTCCCTTTTACACATTTGACTGTAGCTTGGATTGAGTTATGATTAACCTCAGTGGGGTCTGTGTTGTTTCCTTCATCAATGGTTTCATTGCCCAAATCTTCCGAAATGTTATCATCATTAATGGTCTTCTCTTCTGTTCCAGCAGTGACATTAACTCCTTGTACTCCTAATGCATTTATGTAGCTGTTTTCTTCGGTTTCCAAGAAAATACAGGGTTGAGCTACATAATTAGGCATAACAAAGCTATCAGATGATTGGTTAGGATTCAAATTCTCATCAAAACTGTCGGGAATTATCCCACTTCCCATGACTGATTCTTCAACCCCCAAAGGAGAGCTCATTGAATCTATTTCGGCTGCGTCCACTAGGGATGCTGGTAGTGCTACCTCAGCCCTCTTTTTGTTCTCCGTATCTCCTATTTCCAGGTCAACATGATTTTCCACCTCATCCTTATTCTTACTTACGTGTCAATCAACTATTGGATTTGTTAATTTCATATGTAAATACCTTTTCTTTTTTCTTATCATAGTCAGTTTTCCTTTACTACCTTCTCTTCCTTTATTTTTTTTTAATATGAGTTAGCTTTTCTTTTCTACCTTCTCTTCTTTCTTTCTTTTTTTCTCTCTTACCATGAGTCAGTGCAACGACTGAATGAAGTAATTTGTTTTTTTTCCCTCCTTTTCCTTCAATTGTGTGAACATATGCTTCTACTACATCTTTATCGTTTGTCAACTTTTTTATAAAAAAAAATCTGGTATCGTAATTAGGGACAAAATAAATAAAATACTTTGTTCGTATTCATAAAATGTTCGCATTAATTTGTCCATTTCAATTAATTTTCTAATTCTTGCAATAAGAATAAACTATTTTTTATTAACATGAAGACACGAATTACAAAAAAGACAAAATATAGAACACAGTATTTATCATTTGAAATAAATGTCGGTTCTTTAATTTTCTTTTTTCTAGAAAAAACATAGGGCCCTGGTTTACATTTTCGTCTGGGGCCACGAAAATTTCAGGGCTGGGCCTGAGTACTAGTAGGTATGGTAACCATGTTTTGAATACAAAGTGAGAGGTATAAACTAACTACGTATCGATCAGAATCCTATTGTGCTCAGGATGATCGTGCTCACACGATGGCAAGGGCGGATCTATGTAGGGGCCGAATTTCATATTTTGGAGTATATTTTACATATTTCTTTTTAGTTATTCTTAAAAAAAATATATACAATTTCAAAAATAATTAAAGTAAGAGCAATTTTCATTTCGAGAACACTAAATTATGGTGAATGATACCGTGCGATAATGATACTGAGTTCGTCGAGTGATATGATAACAAAAATCCTCGAGATTAATTTTTTAATTTCTCAAAATCATCCCGTTAAAACTTGATTTACTCCCTCCGTCCCTTTTTAAGTGTTTAACTTTCCATTTTGGATTGTCCCTAAATAAGTGTGGTTTGAAAAGTTAATGGGTAAAAGTTTGTACAATTATCATTTTGCCCTTTTGAAAAGTTAGTGGGTAAAGAGTTAATGGGTAAAAGTGGAGGATAATTTTGGAAAGTATAGGTAAAAGTTGATGTGAATGTGTAAAATGGAGGAAAAAGTTGATGTGAAAGATGTAATGATGACGTTTCTTTAATAAGTTAGATTTACGAAGCAATACATTTAAAAAGGGACGGAGAGAGTAGTTTTTAAAAAAAATCATCATACGAAGATTTCTTTCATAATCCGGCCCCCTCCGACTTCGATTTTTGGCTCCGCCACTGCACGATGGTGGCCGAGCACATATAATGACCACGGTAATTAACAAGGGGCGACGCCAGTGTATATTCACTGGTCCCTAAACTCACTTAACTCAAAATTTACAGGAATACTGAGTATGAACTATCTTCTTTCTGAAGAGCCAATATGGAACAACAACAATCAAATGAACCCACACATAGTGCAGACTTTGCAAGCATAGGCTAAGAGCATCCCCAAGAAGGAGAACACAAATCTTCTCTAAAAAGATTGGTAAATAGTATTTTACATACTCACATCTCTTTCAACACTCCAACAATTCTCTCTATTATTCTCTCTATACCAATTAAATAATATAAATTAATACATATAATATATATACACACACATAAGAGGAGAGAGAAAAATAAAAAAAGGATTAAAAAAAGGGTTTGGGAGTGAATAGTGGCTCCCTAAAAGGGGGGGTGATATAGGGAGGCACTATTCACATATGTATTTTGTTATCCTATTTAGGAGGCTCTTGGAGCTCAAATTTGATGTTTGGCTAGGTAAAATAGAGATAGGAGGAAATTTAGAGAGTTTGTTGTACATGCTCTTATAATGTGTAGAGCATCTCCACTCCTTATCCAAATCCTATATCAAACTCAAATTACTCCTTCACCAAATCCTTCCACCAAATTTGATATTACTCAAAATTTTCACTAAATTTGGTGAGAACTAAATCCAACATCAAATTTTGAAGGCTATTTTCTCCCCCTCAAATTTACAACAATGCCATTAATGAGGCAGAAATGCTATATGCAAGGAAAAGAGTTGCAGGGAATCACGCAGGGAAGGCACCGCGGGGCCCAGTACGGATCCTGAACGACTAATCCGAGCCGCTCAAGAATTTTAGAAGCACATTTCGAGTGGGCCCGCTAAAAATCAGCTCCATCCGCTATGTTTAAATGCTCGATCTAAACTTTCATTTTCTTTTTTTTCATCCGAGCCATTTAAAAATGAAAGTTTGGATCAAGCATCCACACATATCGGATGGAGCTGGTTTCAAGCAAGCCCACTCGAAATTTGTTTTTAAAATTTTTTAGCTGCTCAGATCAGCCGTTTGGGATCCGTACTGGGCCTTGAAAAGCCTTCCTTTCGTGATTCCTTGCACAAATTTATGCCTAGATTCGCTTTTGTCCATTGGAGTGTTCCATACCAAATCAAGTTTTTACTCAAATTTGGGTAAAAATTTGGGTACGGGGTGGAGATGCTCTAAGGCTATCATAGAAAAGAAAGCCTAGTAATTAGAGGCTACCAAAATAAGCTCTACATGTCATCTGTTTGTGTAAAAGTTAATATGTAAACAATTGTACAATTATTGTTTTTCCCTTTTGAAAAGTTAATTAGAAAATAGTTAATGTGTAAAAGTGAAGGTAAAAACTGATATGAAAGGTGTAAAATAGAGGTAAAAGTTACTCCCTCCGTCCCTTTTTAAATGTAGACATTTCCATTTTGGGCTGTCCCTAAATAAGTGTGTAGTTTGAAAAGTTAATGGGTAAAAGTTTGTACAATTATCATTTTGCCCTTTGAAAAGTTAGTGGATAAAGAGTTAATGGGTAAAAGTGGAGGATAATTGTGGAAAGTAGGGGTAAAAGTTGATGTGAAAAGTGTAAAGTGGAGGAAAAAGTTGATGTGAAAAGTGTAAAGTGGAGGAAAAAGTTTATGTGAAAAGTGTAATGATGATGTTTCTTTAATAAGTTGGATTTACGAGGTAACACATTTAAAAAGGGACGGAGGGAGTAATGTAAAATGAGTAATGATGATGTTTATTTAATAAGTTGGATTTACGTAACAACACATTTAAAAAGGGGTGGAGGGAGTAACATTTAAATCGGGATGAGGGAGTATTTGTTAATCTTGAGTCAATTTTCTGTGGGTTATTAGTTCATTTCAACGAGAAGATTCTAAAAAGTAAAAAAATTATTGCAAAAAAACTTTTTTTTTTTTTAATGAAGCTAAAATTTTTAGATTATTTGATTTTTTTTTTATTCAAGAAAAAAAAAATCGTAAAATTGACTTTTAAGATTCCTCTCGTCTAGATGAACCAATAATGCAAATAAAATTGACGCAAGACTAATGCAAAATTTTTTGAAATAAAATATTTTACCTGGCCCTGGATTTGTGAAGTGACCGGATATGTAATCTTGGTCCCACGTCATATCTGGCGTTTGGCAACGTTTTGGCTCCCCCGATTAGGTTACTATTCAAAGAACAAATCGGGTTGATTTGTGAAGCTGACCTTCCCATGTATCGTTAACAAACCCGGGTGATTTTTTGGTCAATCATTTTTTTAACAAACCCGGGTGATTTTTGGTACCGTTTTAACGCTCCAAATCCACCCTCTTGTTCGCGTATGAACAGATCCTGATGACACGTGTACTACAGCCCCACAAACCGGAGCTGCTGAGTCACCAAACACGTGGTACAAGTACAACACCCCATGCCCCCAAAACTCCACGTCTACCTCCTCTAACCGGGCCACCCATAACTCCCTCTTAAATCTGTGGCTTTTTATTGAACCCCAATCTTCTTCTTTTTATTGAACCCCAATCTTCTTCTTCTTCTTCACAGCAATTTTACTCGATCACTCAAAAGTACTCGCCATTTGAAACGAAAAACAAAAGCAAAAGAGACAACAACAACAAAAACAAAAAAACCCGATAATGGCTTCTGAAAAAATTTGGAGAGATGATGTTCCAGCAGAAAAACATCAAACAGAGTTCAAGAGAGAGACAGTGCCCCAGTTGACTAGCCATTTTGAGTCTCTCGTTGAGAAAGTCAAGGGCTCCGGCGCAACCGCGGCCGCCGACGTCAATGGTTTCGGCGAAGAGAGGGAAAAGGAGAAAGATAAGAAAGAGGGAGAGGAAGGAGCAGGTAAGAAAGAAGATCGAGAAGAAGAGAAGCAAAGAGGTGGGAGAGAAATGGGTTTCGGGAAAGAAGGCGAAACAGAGGAGGAGGAGCAAAACAGAGAGAAGGAAGAACAGAGTGTGGCGAAAGAACCGCTTTCAACGGAGGAGATTTCGAAGTACAGACAAAGTGCGCAGCAGAATTCGATGGATGCAATTAGGGCGGCCGAAGAGCGGTACAACAACAAGGTAACCGATTCCTCGGTTTTGGAAAAAGCCAAGGAATCGGCGAATCACGGCCTCGGGGCCGTGGCTTCTGTCGCGGCGGAAAAGGGTGCCCAAGCCAAGGACACAACGGTTCAAAGCGTCCAGAAAACAACCGGATTCGTCGCGGAGAAGGGCAGGGCCGTTAAGGAGACTGCGGCGGAAAAAGCAAAGCAAGCCAAAGAGTGCACGGTCCAGACGGCGGAGCAGGTGAAGGAGAAGGTGGGGGAGGTGACGGAAAAGGTGCCCTCGGTGGCAGAGAGGGCAAAGGAGGCGACTGTGGGGACGGCAAAGAACGTGGGGAGTTACGCGGGGGAGAAGGTGGTGGAGGTGAAGGAGAGGGCGGTGGTGGCAGGGTGGGGAGCAGCGGAGTATGCGGCTGAGTTGACGGTGGAGGCGACGAAGAAAACAGCGGATGTGGCCAAGGGTGTGGCGGGGTATGCGGGGGGGAAGGCGGTGGCGGCGAAGGATGTGGTGGCACACGGGGTCCAACGGGCAGCGGAGTATACGGGGGTTGTGAAGGATAAGGTGGTGGCGGTGGAGGAGAGTGCTAAAGAGTACGCGGCGAGGAAGAAGGCGGAGGCTGAGAGGGAATTGGAAGCTAGGAGATCAGTTCAATCCAAGGTAAGTGAAACTTAGTGTTATCTACTGTTATGCATAGGGAAATGGAATGTTGTGCCGTGCCGTGGGATTTTTCAACCGTTAGATTACCCGAAAATATTAAAACTTAGCAAAAAAAAAAATTTCCAATCCAATCACTCAAAACCCCTCGGCACAGAAGCACTCAAAACCCCTCGGCACAGAAGCACAGAGATTTTGGACCATTTTGGGCACATAGGATCTGAGACATTATCTGACTGATGGTTTCTTTGTTTTCATTCAACAAATTTAGAACCCGTTTCAAAAACTATCTTCTTTTTTGGCCTTTTGTTTTTTTTTATTTGCTGTAAGAGAATGATCTGTATCGCAAAGTGAAAAAAGACAATTTCTGAAACGGGCTTGTGAAATAGATGTCTGCATCTTGTAGTCCAAGCCAATAAGGAATTTAGAGAGGATGAAGAAAACTCTCGTTTATTAGTTGAAATGATGCAGGTCAACCAAAAAGTGATGTCATCATATTTACCAAAAAGTGTATGAGTGAGATCTAATACAATTTCAACCAAAAAGAGGAAGAGTTTTGTTCCTCCTGGAGGGTGAATGAAATTGCACTCGCCAACAAGTACTAAATAATGGACTAGTAGCCTCATTGTGGTGAAAAAAAACTCCATTTTATCTAACCTCCTTATTCATCTTTCTTCCATTGATGGAGCTTTAACAGGGAGAAACTGGAGACCAAGGCACTGGTGAAGAAGCAAAGGGTGTAGCAGAAGAAGTAATCCAGAAACCTACTGAAACAGTGGAGGAGTTTTTTGAGGTAGCAGTACCGGAAGATGAAACCGGGGAAGAAGAGGGAGAAGCCGGAGGAGGGGTATTGAAAGCCATTGGGGAAACTATAGTTGAGATTGCAAAAACAACTAAACATCTTGTAATCGGGGAGGAGGACCGAACTGGAAACGAAGGTGAACAAAGAGACGAGACTAGGAAGGAGGGATGTATTGGGCAGTGAATGTGAAGCTTGTATATGAAGGTGGTGTTGCTAGTCTCAGAGGTCGGGTTTTGTACATCTTAAATAAGTAATCTGGGCTTGCGGTTTTGAGTGGGTTGTGTTTGTGTATCCCTTATCGATATCCTTGCCTTCAAGTTTCGAGTAAATTTGGATTTTGGATGTGTTAATGTGACGATATTGTTCATGGAGGGCAATGATGTATATTTCGCATTATTTACCGCGTAAAATCTACAGCTATAAAATCTAGAACGTAAGACACTATATCGGTGATTTGTAGCAATTACATATTTCCCTAACTCTTCCTTCCAATCCCCTTTTCCCCTAACCCCTTCTCCATCGATTGATCTGACTAAAACCAACACGTATTGTATGCTCTGGGTCTCAGAGAGAGAGAGAGAGGCTAAAGCAGATAGTGGCGGCAGCGACGTGCGTGGCCGGTAGCGGTGTGTAGGAGATGGTTGCCGCCGACATGGTGGCGTGGTGTTTGAGAGAGAGAAAAAAGAGGTCTGGATATGAGAGGAAAAAAAAGGAGTAAATGGGCCTTTGTGGGAGACGGGTAAATGAAAAAAAAAGGAGTAAACTAATTCATCTTTGCTACAATTGTGGCTGTGCATATGGAGATCAATGGCTGAAAAAAATAGAATTTCCAAAAAATTGATCTGTTTTAATTCTTGTTTAATTCTTTTTTCAGTATTATTTTTAATTATATATTATGTAAATAAATTTATGTATTTATTCATATTATTATGCATTTATTATGTATTTATTTTAATTATAACAAAATTAATTCATTTTATTAATTAAATTAATAAATTGGGGACAATTAAGTCATTTGTCTTCTTATCCACCCTCCAAATCCTACTTCTCAAAAAACCATCCAAACACCTCATTACAAATCCACCCTTCTTAGGAGGTGGGCTCACCCTCATTACAAATCCACCCCCATTACAAATCCACCCTCAAATCCGCCCTCATTACAAATCCACCCAAAATAAAATCTGTCAGCCAAACGCATCGCAAGATGGGCAGACTACTTGTCAAACATAGTAATCCCATCACATTAGGCTCCGATGTCGTGACCACTACAAGCGTTTTGAATTTTGATCATTCTTATTGGACAAATTACTTGAATTTATTACAGAATGGTTTCGAAGTGGTTTTTGTCATTGTTTTTATAAGTTATGTGCTTTGTATTGAACTTTTGGGTAAATTTTATTGTGTTAAAGGGTTTTAGAACATTGTTCGTGTCTAGCAATAGAACATTGTTCGTGTAAAACCAAAATGAAAGACTGAGAAGACTTCTAACTATCTTGATTTGTGACAATAGCCGTGTTGATTGTGGCTTTTACTATAGGTAAGGAATGAGTTTTATTTAATTCATCTGAGCAAAGATGAGATCACATTACAAATGTGGAATCACATTTTGTGTTCCAAGAACAATTATTTTTGAGGAATATATACAAGTTTGTCGAAATATTTCGACAACAATCCACAGTACATTTCTTACCATTTGGTCCCTATCCCAATAAGATTCATATTTGTACTCCCTCCGTCCTAAAATTTCTGTCCAGTACTCATTGATATCTAGTAAATTGTCAAAAAATATTGAATTTTTCTTGAATTTTTTTATTATTTTCAAGTCCTTGTTTTGCGGACCGGACAAAAATTTTGAGACGGAGGGAGTATATTTTATTCTACGTATCTGGATACAATAACTGACATGAGGAAAACAATACACGACACAGTATGATATGCAGATTATAAAAAAATGATATATCTGAAATTAAAGATTAAAGATTAAAACATTGAAAACGCTATGTGCCACAGTTTCTCTTTACAACTCTAATACTTCTATATCACCGGTTAGATACCCAATATTCGTTTCTTGTTTGAAAACAAACATTAAGGAAACATCATGGTTCAACAATAGCTGATAGCATTGCGATCCCAAACTGTCCGCCGGGATTTGTCTGAGCATGACGATCCAAACAGACCATCTTGGATTGAGATTGCAGAAAACATAGGGGTACAAGGGAGAGTAAGTACCTGTGTCTAAGTCTGAAAGTATTTCAAAATCACCTCCAACATATTCAGGAAGAGATGTTACAACAAAGGCCGGGGTGCGAAGAAGAAATCCAGAAGAGATTATCCAGCTGCCTCATTGCGGCTATGGACATAAGCCAAGTCACTATACGGGTTTGTTTATCATTGTGTAGTGTGTACCCCCGACGGAATGAACATCCATGCTTCTGATTTTAGGCCACAAGCTTAAAGCTCCAACAGCACATGTCCAAGTTCATTATATCAAACACTAATCACTCGGGGGGTACATTCAAACTTGAGTTATCTTTCTCCATAGAGATTACGCAAGCAAGCCTGTCATAGACCTGTCACAACATTTCAAATCTTACATCCAAACATATGAATTCCTGTTTAGCTCTTAACATTTGCCAAATTTTATTTGGTCAGTATATAGAAGTTTTTTCCGTATTGTGCAGTAAAAATATATAGATAGATGATCAGGTTAGTCCCAAAGTAATACCTCGGAAAGTAGACCTTTCTTGTCCTGGTTATTGGCTGATGATGATGGATCGTACCTGGACAAACATATTGGGCTCATAAGTTTCAGGGCATGCTGAATTGAAACAAATTTGTGCGCACGTCAGGTTTTTTGCCAATTGAAATGGATATTAGTGCGTTGTAGATAGGAAGGGCTAAAGTCTTGGCACCAGAAATGATAACCAATAAACTTCATTCTTTTACCATTCCCGTGGAATTCCAGCTTCATCTCGGGCTGAATAGTTGAAAGGCCCTTTCGGCACCACATTGTATTCTTTTAACAAGTCTGCAGGAAAGATACACGCACAAAGACACACCACCCACAAAAAATTTGAAATAAAAACCAAGCGAAAGAAAAACCCACGAAACTTGTTGACACTAAACGAGAGCAGTCACTGGATTCTGAAGGAAACAAAACCTTTAAAGGTGGAGCAAGGAGCACGGCCCATTTTTTGGCATAGTGCAACGAACCAGTAGACACCAACGGCTACATGTGCGACTTCCTCATCAGCAATCCTCTCTACAATGTTTGATGTCCTACAATCTCCACATCCAATTAACTTCTGAACAAGCCGGGGACCAGCATCAAGTCCCCTAGCTTCCTACATATATCGAGAAGGGTATCCCTAACTTTATCCCACAAGATACGAACCAAGACAAAAAGATAACTCTAAAAACCCATAGAAACCTGAAGGCACTTGGAGTGAAACATATAATAACTCTTAATTTTAAAAGTATAAGCAATCAATTCAGGGGCTAGAATTCTTTAATACTGCCCCATTGAAGAGATTACCTGAACTAGTGGGATAGCAGCCAAACGTGCAGCAACATTGTCTGACGATTTCTCACACTCCCTCCAAAGCAGATTATGTGCTGGCATGTCTCCATAGCTGTACATAAACAAGGAAAAGGAGGAAGCAGATTATGAGCTGATTTAACCAAAAACTCTCTATACCACTGAACAGCTCTTCTCACCTGAAACCAAGCTCAGCCAGTCTCTGAGAACACCACCCAAAATGGCGACTCTCGTCATCGGCGACATGAGCAAAATCAGCGAAAAATCCCTCACCAAGAAGTTCAGTATATGGTGAGAATCGGACAACAGTATCCCAAGCCAAATCAATAGCATTTAGCTCCACATGAGCAAGATTATGCAGCATGTAAGCATTTAGAGGAAAACCCGAGTTTTTGGGAGATGGCATTTCCTTTGGGGAGACCTGAAATAGGACAATAAAAGTCCAAAAATGAAAAAATGAGAACAACAACATTGCAATAACCAAACAAGGAAACTTCTTTCTGCTATCGCGAAGAGTTTGAATCGAAAAGGAGGCCTTTAGTGAGAACTCCAACACTCCACACAGCATAGTTATCAAAGGCAAGCCTAGGCGCCAAGAATCCTAGCGCATCAAGGCGCATTGGAGCATCAAGGCGTGCCTAGGAGAGAGTTGCGAAGGCGCAAAAACTCACGCCTCTTTGAAGCATGTTTGACTTCATCTCACGCCTTGAATTTTGAGACGAAAAAACGAAAGAAAAAAGGACCAAAACATACTAAAACTACATCGGCCTTGTTCGTTTCCCTGTTTAGTTTTAGTTTTAGTTTTGATGACATCATCATTTCCCTCATTTCTCTCATTTCTCTCTCTATCTCTCTCCACTCATTACACCTGTTGACATCATCAAACTAAACTAAACTATCTAACCAAACACAGCCATCGAAACCTGGGATCCAGGCTTATCGACTTTGTTCTTGGAAAGAAGCAAACACCAGACTTCGATTCTGGACTTCGGAGATGATTTCATCACAGCGTTCATCATTCGACCATCAAGGTAATTCTTTTCCTTTTGCTTCTACATTCTTATTCTTCTACGTTTTTAGCTGTTCTATGGTTTTTTTTTTTTTAAATTATTTGTTGGGCTCACAATTTGCTTTCTTTCTTGTGAGCTGCTGCTGTTTTTTATTCGTCTGCACTTTCATGGTGCTGCATCTGCTGTTCTCCTGGGGATTTCTTTTGTTGAACAATGTTTTCCTACCTTTTTTGGTGAACAACGTTTTGGCATTTGGTGGAAGGTTTTGCAGATCTTTTAGATGGTACACTTTCTAAAATTCATTGTCTTAGTTTTATTATTTATAGTATTGGTGTATGATATTTTTGTTATTCTTCTCACCTAGACGCCAACAGAAATTTGGTCTCGGTGTGCTTCTTGCCCTTAACAACTATGCACACAATCATACGACTTGTACCCACATCTTACAATTCATGAAACTGCCAAGAGCATTTCTTTGTGACATCAAATAAAGCCACTAGCCCTTGCTAGATCAAATACCCACTTATTTAGTGTAGACGCTTAGAGATAAGAGTAGGGCAAAATGAGAAAAAGGAAATTTTGAAAGGACAAAGCCTGACTAAATAAATAACCAAAACAAGCATCAGATCAAATAAAAAACCAAAGCAAGCATCATGTCCCAATCACCTGGAGTTGTCTATGTGGATCATCTATTGCTATTCAGGCCCGCAAAGAGCTACTCCCTCCCGTCCCTAACGAATTGATGAGAAATTTTCTAATAAAAAATAAAGTACTTCCGGTCATATTTTTTGAATTTTTCCGCACCAAATTAAAGAATTAATCGATATTTTTAATATAGTGCAAGAAACTTGATAAATCATGTGTGGAAGTACGTTATTTTTTTTTAATCCAAAATTGCACGTCTTTTCATAGTCTATGAAAATGAGATAGAGGGAGAATGTTATGCAACACATACCTAATTTGAAGCATTGAAATCCTTTTTTCAACAAATTCTATGTCAATTTAGGCATTCCCCTCCCTCTAGATTTTATTAACACTAAGTCACTAACCTTACCCCTCGTCCATATCACTCTACCATTGTATACATTGGTCTCTATGAACATGACCAAACTCATTGTCTATTCTCTCTCAAGCTTCTTTTCAATAGATGCTAACGCTAGCATTTTCACATGTGTTTGTATTTCCAACTCTATCTCTCATAGTTTTAGCAGACATCCATCACAACTTCCTCATCTTAGTTACGCTCATATCTTGTCTATGAGTTGTTAATTTGTTAACCCACATTCTATCTTGTGTAACATCAACGGCAGACCCGGCCTTGGGCCAGATCAAGCAAAGCGGCCCACTTTGGGTCTGTGATGTTAGTTTAAGAAATAGAAGCACCATTTAAAATATTTTCACATACATCCTCAAATACCTTTTTTGGGTTTCATCTACTAAAACAATGTCCTCAAAGCCCATCGTAAACCTCCTTTATCAAATAGATGCACTCCTTTCCCTTAATCTCCAACCCACCATCTAATTCCTCTAGGCACCCTATCAAAAGCTGTCTAAAAAACCCATATGGATGTTCTATCATAACTTTCACACCCAGTACAAACACTAAAAGGCAATGCAAGCAATGAAAACTCATACAACAAATACATAAGAGAGGATCCAAATTCCAGAACATATTATTATGATTATACAACAATTACATGACACCCTACTAATAAAAGCAATCAGAAATCAATGGACCCATAGCATCAAAACCATTTTCAACTTCAACAACTCATTGCCCATTAGAAAAAACTTCAACAACTACATTAACACCACATGAGATCAGACCCATTACAACCCACTACCATAACCAATCAGATGTCAATGGACCCATAGCATCAAAACCATTTTCAACTTCAATAACTACATAAACATCACACGCACTCAAACCCATTACACCCCAATAGCCTAAGTAGTCAGATGTCAATGGACCCATGACATCAAAACCAGTTTCAACTTCAACACCAACATAATTCCATCAATGGCAATGAAAATCACGAATACATAAAATAAAAAATATATATCTAAAGAAAAGAGAGAGAGAGAGAGAGAGAGAACCAATTGAGGCTTAGGAGGTCGAGCAGGTCGAGGAGGTGGTTCAGAAACCCCAATCGGCAGATTTTCTTGGCGCCAACGACAATAAGCAAAGTGAGAAAGCTTTGATTTGGTTAGAGGGTCAGGGGTATTGAGAACAACAGCACCCATTTCAGCTAGAGAAGAACCCAACTCCAGTTGGGCGTCATCTAGTTCAATTGATGACGGTGGCGGCAGTTGGGGCCCAGTGGATCCCCACAACCGGTTGTGGTTGAGTGGGCCATCTCTCCAGTTGTGGAGACCTGACCATTGCTGATGGCTTGATGGAGAAGAAGAGGAAGAAGAATAGGTTGATTTGATAGTGAGAAGAGAGGTGGGTGAGGAGCAGGCGCACCTTAGTGTTGGGGAGAGCATGGCTTTGAGTTGATGCATTTCGTCAGGAATTGTGAGTCATCGAGGAGCATCCAATTCCTCTGTGAAGCCCTTTTTAAGGCATTTCTCGTCCTTCTCGTTTGTGGACGATTTCGACAATTCATGAATTGTGATTGTAATTGTAAATTACTATAAAAAAATTTAAATAGGTCGTTTTGGATTTTGAAATCCATTTTCTCAATTATTACTCACATTTTCTTCCAATTATTACCCCTATTTTCATTTGTTATTCTCATTCTCTCTCTATCTCATCATTACCCCCTATTTTTAATCATTATCCTCGTTTCTCCCTTAAATCATTACCTAAAATTCAAAGCCAGAAACCAAACAACCTTCGCAGAAAACAGAATATATTCTCTCTCATAGCAGGATTTTGGGAAGTTTGTCATCTTCTCTTTGTAATCTTCATATTTTCAAAAAACACAATACCTCACAATAAAATCTTGGCTGGTGAAGGTGAAGAAAACAGGTTAGGAAATTTGTGGTAGTGGTGATAGACCTGATGGTGGAGGAGAAGAGTGGACAAAGCTAATGATAAAATCATGAAAATAAAAAAATTCATTGTTTGGTGTGTGAACTAATAATAAAAAGATTGCAAATCCAGAATTTTAATATCTATAATTTTATATGCGTCTTCATATCTGTGTTTGTTAATTACAAAAATTCCAGTGTGGTTTTGTAAAATTGTTAATTGCATATCCACCCCAAAATAACAATCTATCTGAATATAATTCTCTGCAGGCTCTATTATATCCTCCATTTTATCGTATCTCCCTAATTTTATTTATATCCATTTAAAACTAATATGCGTCTTCAGCAGAATGTCCGTTACAAAAATTAACGTCCAGTGTTTTTCTTCCACCCCAAAAGAAGATTAGGGAACAAATTGAAAGTTACACCAAATCTTGCAGCAAATTCCAACCGCATCTGGGGTGGCTCCGGTATCTCATGGATTTTTAAGCAAATTAAAACCAATAACGACTAAACTTACTAACCGAACAAGGCCAATACACCTTGCGTGAAGATCGAGGAAAAAAATTGTAAGTTACACCATCTTGCAGATTCCAACCTCATCTCGTGGCTCCGGTAAAAAAAAATTAAAAGAACGACCAAAAAAAAAAAGATTCTTTTTCATCTTTTTTCATCTTATCCTTACTTCTTCAACTGAGGAGACTCGGTATAATTTAGCATCATAAATTCATTTCATGTCTTTTTGGATGAATAACAGAATATATTTCATAAAACATGAGATTACATCAAAAAGAATTATATAGAGGAAAGTCCAACCTTCACACTTTAACATAACCGCAGAAATAAGCCCAACCTAAAAAGACGGGGTGCGTGCTGTCCGAGCAGAGTTTTAGACCACTCAAGCATTAAAGGAAGCCTTCACAGATGAGTAATAGGAAGAAAAGTAAACACAAAAAATCTGTAAACAATTTCCTACCGTTGCAAGCTACTGCTGCTGCTGCTGCTACTCCTTCAGTGGACTGCCAAGAACAGCAATCTAGATGATCATTTGAATTTCTGGGCAAAAAAACCCTTTCACAACCACCGTAAGCTTCGCGAACCATATTCATTCAGACATACTCTGCTGGCCCAGAAAGGGAATCAAATGGGTAACGTCATCTAAATCTTCCCGATTTCAACTCCCCTGAAAACTCCACATCTAACTATAAAGCATTAACATGGAAGGCCATCCAACTAATATACAGCTTCTCAATAACTGAGTTGAGAGTGCGGAAAAAAGAAGAAAAAAAAATGAAAAATCAGTAAAAAATCTTCTAGGGCTCAAACAACACAGTCCAGCTGCAGTACAAACAGTCCAACCAAGGCAGCTTCCCCCAGTCTCTATGGTGATGAGTACCAGAAAACAAGTACGCAACAATCTGGTTTTTCACATTTCCACAAATACAGACTACCTACCATATACATGGAATGCAAGCTAATCAACTAACCTTACAAACCCACATAGCAGAAATATACATGGTATCGGAAGAGGAAGACTTCACAGACTACAATTACAGAGAATATTCAAGTGCAACATTAAAGAATATGCCCCAACTCTGCAGGCACAATGACATGAACCACTAAAACTAAGTTGCAGTTCTAAGCAATGCACAAGTTATACATGTAACCTATCTAACGAGTCACTGCCATCTACAATTATTACAAACCTGTGACCATGAACACAGCCAGCTGCGGAAGACTGTCATGGTCAAATAGCGGCTAAGAACAAAACCCACTCCAAAGCAAGATCAGGGTAGTGTTAAAGATTTGAGCCCTAAACATCCCACAAATGAAGATGCAGAATCAAAATCTCAAAACCTCAGATAAACCACAAGAATTAGCGTCACTTCAATCAGCAAACCTGTCAAACAAGAAACAAGAACATTGGCATTTAGTGTTCCTGACCAAAATTAGCAAATCGAGAAAGTCAATCGGCAACAATAGCAGACTACAGCACTTGAAATTGACAAATGCTAAAAATTTCGTACCATTTGTTACAGAGTACCTGTGAAATCCAAGTATGCTGAAGACTAAAAGGATATACAGTTCCTATGCACTACCATGCTTCATTGTACATTTTCTAGCAGGCCCCGTGATTCAAAGGGCAGGTTCTACAACTGGAAGGCTCATAACTGCTCTAAGGCTAATACTTATAGTGGGGTTTTCTGTGTGCCCAATGGAGGAAACCCCCTGGTCATTTTTTGTATGTAGTTGTCTTAGTCCAGTGAGCCAGTCCTTGATAAAAGAGAGGAAAATGGAATCAGAAGGGAAAGGAGAGGTGACAACGAACAAGGGGTGTCAAAATTAGCCAACCTATAACAGGGAGCAACAGAAAAGTGAGCAGAGGGGGAAAAGAGAGAGATAGAGGGGACAAGGGTTTTTTGCAGAAGGGAACCAAATGAAGAAGTATAGCAAGAAGGGAAGAGTTGTAGGTGGGATTCAGGAGGGGTAGATGCGTCTACAATTCAGAATTTACCAGATTTACTGATCATGGTTGACGGACTTCCAATTGTGGTGCTCTTGAATGGGTCAGAGGAAAAACCATCCTTGCGTGCTGTGGAGAAACTGAGCCCTGACCAAATATGTCCAGTTTCCTTCAAAAGGTAGTGAGAGAGGGGGCCTTCAACAAGTTGGCTCAGGATACTGAAACGAAAGTGAATTCTGATGCAGATTTTTATTTTGGGCAACAGCCAACAGTCTAGTGCATATAGAAGGAAGATTTCTTCTTGTTTTTTTTCATGTCCGGGGGCCACATTACCCATTCCTATTTTTTCATTACTTGCAAAAAGGACATCTTCTCCTCACGCGTCTAAAACGAGTCTTAAAAACTTAGGCAAGTCTCCAGAACATGAACATGTAAGGGTGTCTCCATTGTGACGTCGCGTGTCCAAAACGAGTCTTAAAAAACTTAGGCAAGTCTCCGGAACATGAACATGTAAGGTTGTCTCCATTTTGAGGTTGGCATTTTGACAGAGTATCAGACACAAACAGTGCCTTCCAAGAGCTGTACAGACTTTGTACACAGAAACAAAACACTAGTGAAATAAAATACTCTCTCTCTCTCTCTCTCGTACTTGAATTCGTTGCGAAAAAAATTCAAAAGACAATACACGGAAGTACTTAATTTTTTTATTTGAAAAATGGAACGACTTTTCGTAGTGGACACTTATTTTGGAACGGAGGGAGTAGTAGTGAAACAAAAACAAAAACTAAAACCATCGGCACTATGAACCAAATAATATAAAAGCACCTCACACGGTCACAAAAACGATTCCATCATTCTGTAACAAAAAAGAAAGAACAGGGATAAGGAAAGGATCAAGTGTAGCAAAAATTGTATCAATAAAGTAGAACGACAAGTATGAATGAGAAACAAAATAGAGGAAAAACCCTTCTCGCCTTCTCATATTCTAAATGAATTAACTAATAGTCTAATACATTTAGCATATGTCATTAGAAATGATTTACATTCCCATCATATATGATATTATATTTTATCTTGACAATCATCTCTACTATCCATTCGCTGAATTTCGATGTTAGATATAAGAAAACCATAACTCCTGTCCAACATAAACAATCAGATCAGAAGTTAAAGAATACATAAACACTACTGCAAGAGAATCAGACCAGAGGCCCTCACAAAGACTAAGTTTTGAATCCACCTTATCTCATTGAGTTTCATTCAAGAACAAAAACATCAATAGCCACAGTTACTTGCTAATCTTTCTAACAAGGGGTGATAGCCTATAGGTAAAAAGAAAAGAAAGGAGAACAATGTAAGGATCAACTTCAACAATCGAAAATGGATGAATTATAATTTTTGCAGACTTCAAGGAAATAGGAAGAGCCTTGGATGCAAGACTCTACACTGAGAAACTCAAACACATTTCTCCAATAAAAAATATAGAACGAATATATGTCATACATAAATCAGAAAGCCTACATTACCAATCCAACAGTTTATGCGATGCTGGACAAGTTACCAGGTCTTACACACAGCAATTACCTATCCCCTATGGATAACTATGTTCAAGTAAACATCTATTCCAATTAGAAAGGGGCTACCCATGTTGGTGTGAACACTTTTGTGAAGTTTGTGTCACAAAAGTGATTTCCGCCATTGTCCATATAAAAGAAAAAAAATACAATTGCCTTCAGTATAATATAAATTAACTGGTAGGGGCAAAGTGGTAACATCACTCAAGCTCAACTACCCCACTCTCGTACCCCACGTATTCGAGAAAGGGATGAAGACTTCTCTTTCTGCCTCCCTACTGCTTTTCTTATCCTCTCACTCTCCTCCTTTAGATTTCTCTCTCTTCACATATCCTGGCACCATACTTAATAAACGTTTCTTGGTAGTTTCATGTAGCAGATCTCATAAAGTACTTCTTAACCTTGGGATTGAATTATGGGATAACAAATGAACCTTTCAGCTTAATCAATAATCATTGACCTAACCACAAATTTTTGCATGAAAAGACATCCTCCATACCTCCAAATGTACAAGCCCACATGTTACTTTAAAGACCTAAGCCCTCAATTGATACATGTAACAGGTTGGACGGGATTGGTAGTCAGGAGGGAAGGAGAATGGGATTGGTAGTGAAGACTGAAGAGGGATTAACATCATATTTTGAAAGCAAAAACAAAAATCATAAAAAGAAAGTCTCCTAAATCGGAAGGTTTCCCACAAGCACCATGACCTCCAAAGAAAGCTTTGAAATTAAACACCCTCAACCACAATTCGATTGTCACTGCTAAGAAAGAAACAGGGAGACACATAATCATACGGACAAAGATACAGACATTGGGAAAAAACGAACAAAACAAATGAACTTTTGAGAGCTTAAATATAAACTTACAAGCATCATCAATTCTTAACAAGTTGAATTAGTTTTTTTTGATATATAACAAGTAAAGTTTCTTTCTTTGAAACAACATCAAACCAAAGCAAACCGAACCAAGACTTATGTCCTAACCAATTGTCAGCTACATGAATCCTTTTTTTCCCACTGAGCTCTGTCAAGGTCTACTTGTTCACTTAGACTTAGTAGACTTATATCTTTGCGCACTACATCATCTAATGTCAATTTGAGCCTTCCCCTCCTCGTAGCGTTACTACCCAAAGCTATCCTATTAAGCCTCTTAACTATTGCACCTATACAACATCAAATAAAAAAGGAAGTCACAAATGCAATCTCCTCAATCTCTCAATATTTTGGCAGCTGATGGCAACCAAGGAAGCAATATAGTTAAAAACCATACGAGATGTCTCCAAGTTAGTGTAAGAAACAAAAAACAAAACACCAGGCAGGTTTTTATGATAAGCCACAGTGGGCCCGCCATTCACATGCAAGAAATCGCAAGCATGCATCATATAAGAAACCACCAAAGAAAGAACAACCACTTTTACCACTCTACTAAAATACATCAACATATTTGTCGCTAAGTAAAACACAAAGTCAAGCAATAACTACCCTTTATTATCTGCATCAAGCAATACCTACCTTTTTTAAACTAAGCAGTACCTACCTAACCATTGGACATACTAATATACACTTTGAGGCCCATTTCTTCAAATATTTTGAAACAATTACTGCAGGAACTATTTACTACCACATTAAGCTTCTGAAGCACTAATTGATCTCGTACTTAAAAGCCCATTTGGGAAAAAGGCCTCTGAAATCTGAATCACCGAGTACAAACATGTGGTGCATCCAAAACAGAATGCCAACATTGATAATTAATTAACACTTATTAAGTAACAGAAGAATTCCATTGAATCATCTTATTATGATATGGAATTTAGTAAAAGTTGCGAAACAGTCCTTCCTTCCTCTTCTCCTGAGGTAGCAACTATTGGGTACGTAATTTTAACATATAGGAATTCTTACTTATAAGCCACAATGATAGTGTTCATAAATCACAATGGACCATTGAACGCTAATAAGACTTCAACAGGATAAACAATAAAAGCAGCTCAAACAAGACTGCCAATAAGACACCAATGATAGTTTTCTTGTTTATATCCTGCTAATAAGACTTGTGTTAGCAGGATAAACAAGAAAAGCAGCTCAAAGTCAGTGCAAGCTGTAGAAACACAAATTAAAAAGATCCGCGAGGACCACGAGGATATAATACCACCTGAGCTGAAAATGATCAAGTTCTAGGCGAACGGACAGCATCAGATCCTGATGAACTTTCGCTATCAGAACCTGTAAGGCAAAACGAAGCAGTGAGAGACAGAAAATCAATACTTCAACCAAACAGAAACTGAAGCTGCTCAGCATCCTAACCGCCCCCTTGCCAAATCCCCCCCCCCCAAACCAAAAAAAAAAATCATAAACGAGAAAACAAGATCCACCAAACTAAATAGGTAAAGTTAGTGATGTATAGCAATACCGCTTGAAGAGGATCCAGAACCACTGCTAGAGCCGCTTGAGCTACTTGATCTACTTGCATTTCTTCCCTGATTTTCTACTTGAATAGGAGATGAAGAGATGTTCTTTTCATCTACTTGCACAAAAAAAAAAATTGTATTTAGTTGGTTGCATTTGTCACCAAACAATATAGTTGGTTGCATTTGTCACCAAACAATATAATACAGTATAAATTTTAATGATCCATAATTTCTTACCTGATTTCCTTTCTTTTGGTGCTTCTACCATAGAGGGGTCAGGGTTCTGTGCAATCAGAAAAATTAAATTGCATTAACCAAGCAAAGCATCAAACTAAATGAGTGAAGCTTAGAGGGGTATGCCAGGCTTTACCTTTCCCTGGGCCTGGGCCTCTGGCCTTATTTCTGCTCTAGCTTCAGTGGCAGGTTCAGCTTTCTTCTTGTTCTTGGTCAAACCCTTTTTGTAATTGGTTACGAACCTATCAAGCTCCCAGAGTGTCTCTGTATCAACACTATCGATATCCACTTCAATCTCATCGTCGTTTTGGCTAAGCGATGTATTCCTTTTCTTAATTATCTGGACGATGTTATCCAATTTATCAGAAGGCAAATTCTGCAGGTTTGTGCTAAGCTTCTGCTTTTCATCATATGTCATGTCCCTCTTATTGGGATCCCTGGCCTTAGGCTTCTTTGGAGCAGGGGTCCGCCCTGGATGCGAAGATTTCCTTGGTTTTGGTTTGGGATCAACAGCACTCGTCATTGTTTCTGACCTAGCAAAAATCGTTCTCATTTCAGTAGGAGGTGATAGCAGCGAAGGAGCCTTTCTTGACGTAGGGGTAGGTATGCCCACTTCATATGTCACGGCCATTCTCAACTCTCGCATATAATCATCCTCTATGGAGGACCACTTTTCCTCAAAAACCTTAGATAGCTGCTCCGCCATTACATGAACATCTTGCCCTTTAGGATTATAGGTCATCGCATTGCTAAATGTAAGTCTCACATCCTCTGCGAATTCCCTTGGAGACTTGTACCAATTCATGTTCAGCCTAGATTTCACAGTTCCCAAGTCCATTGGGTGCTTAATAACGTCAAAATAGTCATGCAACCCAAGAGCCTCCGGATCAACCGGCGTATTGAAAACCCAACCATGCTTGTGTTTCATCAACTTGTCAAGCAAAGCACTACAGCTCTTGAAAGCTTGGTTTGAAAACTCACCCAACCCAAACCCAAGTCCCAATTCAGGACCTCCTTGTTTCTTCCCATTTGGTTTTGATTTTTGTTGCTCTCAGCCGGCGGAAACTTATCCTTGGCAAGAAGGAACTCAGAATTCCGATAAAACTGATTCGCCTTGGGTGTCCTCTTCTCTTTCTCCGTATTATCACTTACACTCTGACTATTCTCCAGCACTGATATACTCAGCTGATGTAAAGGCCTAGAAACCCTAGCAGGACCCACAGATGCTGCCTCAGACTGAACTCGCTTCACTCCAGCATTATCCACTCCACCATTCACTACTTTCCCTTCTTTTCCCTCAAACTTCTTCACCCAATTCCTCACCAAATCAAGCTCACTCTGGAGCTTCCTCCTTAGCTCCCACATCTCCTGCTTCGACCTCGAAACAAAACTAATCGTAACCTTATTCTCTTGCCTAAGAACCCCCTGTTTACCCAACCCATTACCGCCCCCCACTCTCCTATCGCTCACAGGCGTGACCTGCAGACGGTTCAAGCTTGTAGAATCATCCAACACCACATCATACCGGTTTTGTGGCAAATTGGCCTCTTCTGAAGCTAAGTTTTCAGCTTGTTGTAGGGTCACATTACTAGGGTTGTTATCATTGTTGGTCTTCAGACCTTTGAATGATTTTCTAGAGTATACTTTGCTGTCAGCCCATTTTTTCTTCTCTCTAGACCCTTCTTCACCTCCTCCAGAAGCCATACACACCTCTAACCAACCGAAACCCTAATTCTATTGCTCCAAACCTATTTGTCGTGTGAGCATACTCACACAACTCTATACACAGGCTTATTTCAATCGATCAAATCCCCAATTTGATC
>CM029270.1:11386960-11425493 GCA_016920895.1 Vaccinium myrtillus | reverse complement strand
ATCCCCAATTTGATCGACTAAAACCCTAGTTTAGTTATGGTTTTCAAATGTAGACAAAGGAAACTAGGGCTTGACAGTAGTAGCAGAGATTCGAAACCATACCTTTTTCTGTCGAGTCGTCGACCACATCGCTACTCTTTCTCTCTCTCTCTAGATCTCTCTCTCACTCCAGATCTTTCGATTTATGTTCGCGATCTATGGTTGGTGCTACAGTTGGGACTTGGGAGAAAGTGCCGTGGTCGACAAGCTCCATAGCAGTGATGAGAAGACGTGTAAAAAGTCACGCGACTAACAGCGCGTGTAAATGACGGATGAATTATGGCTGTCGGTATGTGGTGGGAAGCGTTAAAAGGAGAATCTCAGAAAGTGGCGCGTGCTTCGTGACCACTGCCTACTGGGAAAGTGGTGTTTAAAAGGGGAAGTTACCGGTTATTGCCTGGCAAAGCTGTGTCTAACAGCGCCAGTTACTGGTTATTGCCGGTGATTGGGCTAGGAAATGGACCAAGGTTCGGGCTTGGCTTCGAAGGCCCATGTGAAGACTGTTTCACATTTTAAAAGCAAAATATGTTACATGCAAGGAAAAAAGTTTTGTAGGGAATCACGCAGTAAAGGTTAAAGTTGCTCAAAAAAACCGGTGAACCGTGAATCCGGTCCGGACCGAACCGATCCGTACATTTTGGATTTTAACCGTGGATTAATGGTCCGGACACGGATTCAAAAAATAAAAAACCGTGACTTTTGGATCGGACACGGATTTTAATTTTGAAAACGTGGATTAACCGATCCGGACCGTGAAATTTTTATTATATATAATTTTATCATTTTTATAATTATAGTTATATAGATATTGTTAATTTAGCAGACTTACTGTTTGGTTGTATTATTGTAGGAGTTATGGTGCGAATATTGTTCTCTATTAAATCTAGGGGGTAAAGTGTTATAAGTGCTACTACATATACTCTCTGTTTGTGAGTGAACTAGAAGTAACTATCTACTATTGTCTTTGTGAGTGAACCAGAAGTAACTATCTACTATATTTTGTGGTAATATAAGTTTGTGTCTTTGTTTGTTCAGTTATATAACTATCTGCCTTACTGCCTTTGTTGTTTTTTTATTGGGGTTTTCAACTTTGAACTTTCTATTTAGTGCATTTGCTACTTGCTAGTGCCTTACTGCCTTTGTTCGTTGTTTTTTCCGAATAAGTTGAAAATCCGCGGATTAATCCGGAACCGATCCGTAACTCGCGGTTTGAATTGGAACCGAACCGTGAGACTTTTGGATCGGACACGGATTGTATTTTCAAAAAACCGTGACTCGCGGATTAGGATTGGATTCATGCCAATCCGGACCGATCCGGACCGTGAGCACCCCTAGTAAAGGTCCTGTGTGGCCCAGTATGGATCCCGAACGACTAATCCGAGCCGCTCAAGAATTTTAGAAACACATTTTGAGTGGGCCCTATAAAAACCAGCTGCATCCGATATGTTTAGATGCTCAATCCAAACTTTCACTTTTTCTTTTTTCATCCGAGCCATTTTAAAATGAAAGTTTGGATCAAGCATCCGAAATGTGTTTTTAAAATTTTTGAGCGGCTCAGATCAGCGGTTTGGGATTCGTACTGGGCCCCGTAGGGCCTTCCTTGCGTGATTCCTTGCAAATCTTCCTTGCACATATCATTTTTGTTTTAAAAGGGGGTTCCGACTGGCCGGCCCACTTTTGTGAGTCTTCTCCCATCTAAATCCACCGCGTTCCACCTCCATTCATTGAATCCCTTTTCACGTGCGCATTAAAATTCTCTCTCCCCACTTTTAGTGCGTCATCATTACTCTCTTTTTCTCTCTCTTCTCCGCTTTTTGGCTCTCTCGTGTAGCTCTAGAGGCAGAGCTAATGCTTTTTTTAATTCTCTCTCTACTACTGTATGTTAGAAATGTACATTGAATGCAAGTACATCAAACCTCTTTTTGATTTAAGATTTTAAAATAAAATAACTTTTGTTATATACATTTATTTTTTAAAACTTTAAAAATTTATAACTTTTGTTGTGCATATCAAAAAAAATTTAAAATATATATTTGAAATCTACTCAATGAGATCTTTGAAACAAGATCCATTTTGGATAAAAAATTGTGTACATGTAAAAAAAATTATTTTATACACATTAATTAGGAACTTATAACCATTTTGAGAAATTCACACCCTCCAAAATAAAAAGAATTCACACATCACAACTCCCTCTCCAAAATACACAATTCGCACCCCAAAAAGAAAGAATCCACACCCTTCAAATGCAGAATAACCAACAGATGAACCAACAATTGCTAAGAACTAAACCACAGAAAACAACAAATAAGGAACAATAACAAAAAGATACACCGCAAAAAAACAACATATAAGCCATAATAACAAATAGATAAATCAGACTTGCTAAGAACTAAATCACTGAAACCAACATATGAGGCCCAGTAACAAACAAATAAATCAAAAAAGACAACATCTAAGCCACAATAACAAACAAATAAACTACAAAAAATAACATAGAAGCCACAAAAACTCAACAGATAAACTATTTTGGCTAATATATACACATAAAACCAACATATGTAAGGCACATGACAAACAGATATACAACATAATCACAGATATAAAACACATATAAGTCACAATAACCAACAGATAAACTATTTTGGCTAATATATACCCATAAAACCAACATGTAACACACAATGAGAAACAGATAAACCACAAAAAAACAACATATAAGCCACAATAACCAACAACTCTCCATATTGAACAGATAAGAAATATCTGCCAAAAACAACTCTCTGTATTGTCAAAAAAATAGAACAGATATACCATTTCTACTAAAAACCCTGCTCAGTCTGCTTGGTATTACAAAACAAGAAACGAATAAGAAATATCTGTAAAAAACAACTCTCTGCATTGAACAGATAAGAAATATCTATAAGAAAACAACTCTCTCTATAGTAAAAAAATAAAATAAACTCTCTCTCTATCTCTTCACCTCCCTCTCTCCCCTATCCAGATCTACTCCACCTTGGGGGGGGGGCGTCTATTACCCTCCTCCACCCAGGCTCTTCTCTCTCCTCCCGTTGCCTTGCCTCCTTTGCGATTACCTCCCCTCCGATCCTCTCCTCTCTGTCCGCGACTTTGGTGGCGGGTAGTTGCGAGGATCGTCACTCCTCCCTCCGGTTCACTCTTGAGTGTTTCTCCGGCTTCGCTTAACTGCTTGGGTGGACTCTCGGACGTCGGTTGTCACGGTGGTAGACCCATGTATTCTCTGCGAATTTTGCGTTTGGTGTTGGCGAATTGCGATTTCTTGGAGTGGGCGGTCGAGATGTACTCTGGTGTTGGAGTTGGGTCTTGCTCCCGAAAGTCGATGATGCTGGTTTGTAGCAGTGGCATGTCTCTCTTTAGGTGGCTGTTGTTCGGCGGGCTTTGGTTGCTATTTGGTGACTCGTTGGAGGCTGCAACATGGGTTTTTTTTATTTTTTTGCATGGTGCTAAGGATGATGATGGTCGGCGGCGGATGGATGGTGGCGACAATCAGGCGGTCGTGATGGCAGCTCTAGTGGTCGTTGTTCGCTGCATAGGGTTCCTTGTTATGGGCTTGGCCCATTTGCAGATTGTAATGTTTTTTCTGGGTTTTCAAACCTTTTGGGGTGTGGGCTTCGGCCCTGGTTTTCTCGTTTGGCTTATTGCCAACCGTGGGGTCTTGTTTCCCTTTAATCTTTGTACCATTCCAAAGATTAATAAAATTATTTTTTGCTGTTCAAAATATAAAATAAAAAATAGAACAGATATACCATTCCTACCAAAAACTCTAAATTATTTTTTTGCGCATAATTTTGTATTCACTATGAGTCTTGTTTAATAAATCTCGTCGAGTAGGTTCTAAAAATATAAATTTATTAAAAATAGATATGTGAAATAAAACTTATAAACATTTAAAGTTTTAAAAGATATAAAACAGGGGGTAGAGGCTGCGACACACGTGTGAGGACTTTTGTTGAAGTGAAAGACATTAAAGTGCTTGGATGGGACAAAACTCCAAAAACGAGACCGGCTTGGAATTTCCCGTTTTAAAGGATACATTAAATTACCTTCCAAAATCATCATCAAATTATTTTCAAAACTTGGGCCTCGAGCATTTCCAATCCTAACCCTTTTTTAATTCATATTTTGATAAAAAAAATTGGGTTAAATTTTTATTTGGATATGTCTTCTTCAATGCTAAACTTAATTTTTTTCCCACCTAAATCTAATGTTTAAGATGTTTTCCCTCCAAAATATAGGTCAAAAAGACACATTTCTAAAATACGTACTCATAAGAAAAGAAAATGAGATATCGAGAAGAAAAGATATGGATTAAGGTTTCTTCAAATATGGGTAAGAAAAAAGGTATAAAACTTAAAACATTGGGTAGGTAAGCAAAAGTGCTTGCCATTAAAAATAGATTTTAAGTGTTTTTACTCAAATTTTAGATATAAGTAAAGAAAAGAGAAAGGATTGGAGATGTTATCCGAATGGTAAGTAAATGATATTTTGTTCCTCGAATGATTTCCTCCTTATTTCAACCTTTTATTTGTTATAGTTCAATGATTTTTCTCCAAACACAGATCTCGTTTATTCTGGTAAATTTATGGGCCGAAAAATATGCAATCACACTTTAAATGTAAGATGACAAATGTAACAGTGTTAATCTCAGTACTACTTCAACTACATTTTCTATCCTACAAGATCATGTATACATTCACAATCAATTAAGTCAAACAAACAGGACCATAGCATAAAAAAATCGTTGGAAATTTTCTTTGCATATTGTTTCTTCTTCTTCCTCCTAAACCCTATTGCTAATTATAGCTTCCTCCTCCTTCTTCTTGGATTATGATATTGGATCAAGGATAATGATAATTAAAACAAAGCATTTATGACTCTTTATGAGACTAATAATTCTCCATTTTTTACTCTTTATGAGATTTCACATTGTGCCCAAATTAACGACCCCCATCTGATTTGGCTAAATTGAAAAAACTGGTTTTTTGGTTTTTTTTTTATTTTGTCTTTATTCAAATTTTTTTTGCATTTGTTAGTTTTCGGTCGATTTTTTGTGGTTTCGTGGCTTGTCTCGACGAGAGGAATCTAAAAAGTTTAAAATTGTTAGCCAAACTTATATTTTTGTGAATAAAGACGAAAAATAATCCAAAAAAACTACTTTATTTTGGTTTATTTTCGGCTTTATTCAAAAAACTATTACTTTTGACCATAATTTTATACTCTTTCGATTCGTCTCGACGAGATAAATCCAGAAACTACAAAATCTTGACGCAAAAGTAATAAATGCAAAAAAAATTGAATAAGGACAAAACGGTACCTCCTGGCAAGAGCAGACCTAGGGGTGCATGCGGGACCCAGGCCCTGCACACCTCTATTATTTTATTATTTCTACTACATGTTTAAGTTTTGTTTATAAAAATTATGAACTCATATTCCCTCAAATTGTGTAAAAATTATTAACACATGTCCCCTTAAAATTGTGTTAGTAGTATATAAGGATAATATGTAGTTATTAATTTGTGAATATATGTAACTCCGCCACTGCGTTAAGAATTTTGTGTCTGCCACGGCCTTGTGGTATATAGCCTCCACTTTATATATTGAATTTTAGAGGACTCCACACCTGTGTGACTTGTCCATGTAATTCAAACATTCTTTTGCCGACGCTACGACAAAAAGGTAATAAGATCACGCTTCAAAAATAAGAAAGATCTCAGCTTTTGTAAAAACGTGATAAAAAATAAGAGTTAGATTTTTTTATCATGGCTAAGTACATAAACCAAGATGAAAGACAGTTCTAATCTCGATCATCTATAAAAAGTGATTGAAAATGGAAATAAAATTAAGCTTTAATCTCAGTCATTTAAAAAGTGTGATTGTAAGTAACAGTTTTAATCTCAGTCATTTAAAAAGTGTGGTTGTAAGTAAGATGAGATAGTTTTAATTATTTTTATTTTTAATCACGTTTTATACATGACCGAGATTAAAACTATATTTCATCTCCGTTTACCGTGATAAAAAAATCTAACTCTAATTTTTTATCACGTTTTTACAAAAACTGAGATATTTCTTATTTTTTCTGTCTTGTTAAAGAAAGATTATAATGTGATGGATATGGGAGAACAGTTGTGAGTAAAAATTTATGGGGAAAAAAGTTTTAATTTGATGAAAATTATTGAGTTGGAGGATCATAATTATACTGATAAAAAGAAGAGGGATTTAGATGTTTTGATGGAAGGAAATTTTGCTGAATTAGAAGATGGGACATTCCTTTTAAACAAAAAAAAAATTATTGTCAGAAACTCATAGAATATGTGTTTAAACAAAAAAAATATATTTGTAACAAAAAAATAAACTTTCTCAAACAAGCTAGGAAACTATAAGAGTACATAAAGCCTAAAAAATCATAGTCAATGCTCAAGAAACTAATATGGGCAAGTGAAAGACCTACAAAAACTACTATATATATTAAATGGTTCAACAACATAATGAAATGCATAATTGGTGGGGTGGATAGATGTTAGTTGTCTTGTGCAAGAGGTCAAAGGATCAAATTTGGATAGAAGCATGGTTTGCAAGGTAAGGCAATTTTTGGACACTATTAGTGAGAAATTTTTTTTCATCACGGTTTTTTTCATTTTTTAATCATGGTTTAACTAAAAACTGAGATCTTTTCTCTGTAAACAATCACGGTTTTTAGGCAAAACTGAGATGTTATCACAGTTTTTTTTTTTATGGTTTTAATCACAGTTTTTCATGAGTTTTCATCACGGTCTAGAACCGTGATTGAAAGATGGGGACTTTTAATCACACTAGGTTAGATCACGGTTTTTCGACCGAGATTAAAAGTGAAAGATCACACCAAATGATTGTGATCTTTATGCCTTTTTATAGTTGTGCGAAGGGAAACCATAATTAGAAATTTATATATGCAAATGAAACATATGCAAGGAGGGTATGCATGTTACTAATATTTTTCACTTGTCTACCATAACATTACCATTTAAAGAGAGAAATTCTCTAAAAGTGGGTGTTGGTTGGATGAAGATTATCAGCTGCCCAAGTCAAAGTTTTAACCATGACAAATTTTCTACACATAAGATTTGTCTTAAGATTCTCTAAAAATTTATTAGCTTGTGTTTCAATTTTTCCTAGTTCCACAAATATTTGTTTGTCATTTATCGATCATTCCTAATCTATTGCATACATGGGGAGGGGGTGTATCACACAAATTTCGAGTCTGCGAAAAAGACGGAAAGAACCAAAATCGATTTTATTGATGTATGAAAATTTAGGGTTTACAATCTCTGTAACAATTTCTAATGAACGAAAATAATCATTTGATTCTTCTCTTCAAGAGTTTGGTTCGAGGGCTTGGTGCTTGTTCATGAATTGAACAACGAGATCTTCGTTGGTCTTTGCGAAGATGACGGCGAATTTGACGGATTTTGCTTGAGGGCTTTGAAGCTTCTTCTCAAGTTGATTTGCTTGATTTTGTTGGAAAAAGATGACAAATTTGTGACTGTTGACTTGAGGGCTGTGGAGCTTCTTCTCAAATCGGTCTTTGAGATCTGTTGGCCCAGATAGCAACCCAAGAGGGGGGGCGAATTGGGTTTCTAAATAAAAATGTGAAATTAAATACTCAAACCCGGATGCAAGACACTCAATAATACAAGCTGCAGTTGAAAGCAATTCCAGACAGATTTTAATAGATTAAGCAAGCTCAATCAGTCCAAATATGCAGCAGAAAACCAATGGAATTCTAAGTTATATATTAGAGGATAATATGCGAAGTACTCTACTGTGAAGCTCAAGGATATATCAAGTTACTCATGCAATTTCGATAAGCAAAAACACAAAATAAAGAGTGTAGGGAAGAGAGAATCAAACACAAGGATTTATAGTGGTTCGGTCCGCAACTTCACGGCCTACTCCACTCCCTGAGTATCCTACTCAGGAATTGCTGCACTATCTCCTACAGTTTTACAACCTTCTAGCTTTGCGGGTGCTAGAAAACCTTTACAATCGAGCGATTACTCCGAATCCTCTCCAACTAGCTATGAATCCGGCGCTAGTTAAACCTAACTCAAATGATTTTTCTCCCTAAAAATCACTCACAAAAAGGGCTTAACAACCAACACTCAATCTAGTGTATGAATTCAAGATGAATAACAGAATTTGAATGGCAGATTATCAAGTAAAGCTCACTGAAATTTTTCTCCGAGAGTTCGTCGATATCTCAAGTGTATACCTCTTTCTTCTTGTTCTGTATTTAAACTGTAGAAGACCCAATTAAACGTTGAAATTCTCTTCTAGCCGTTGCAAGCAATCAGCACCAAAATCTTGCCTTGTTTAGACATTTCCATCTTCAATTTTGCAGCCACCATCGTCTTTCCTTACAAGGGCTTTCCAGCCGTTCGAAAATCAAAGACAAGTTTGGTCCTCAAATCTTGCTCCTTTCAAAATTCTTGACCATTGGAGACAGCGAATTGAAGAGATGTACCTTGGAATTGTATCTTCAATGAATCAATTTCATCCGGCAAATCTTCTTTCTCTTTTCTTCGAAGCTTAATTTCCATGGACCCTTTTTTTTTTTTTTTTTGAATCAAGTCAAGAATTTCATTATAAATGCCATCCGGCAACGATTACATTCAAAGACAGGAGTGAAACCAAAACCACTAACAGTTGATATGAGCACGGCCTTCGCTCGGCATACAATGCCACTAGCTCTTAGACACACCTGCCGAAGCAGATCCAACACCTTCGGGATGGAATGATGAATCCTATCAAAAGGTTAGCAGTAGAGAACCCAATGGGTACCCGGATCAAACCCTTAAAACACTACAGCTTAAATGTAATCAAAACACAGAACTGGAAAAACAAAACAACAACAGATAATAAACTTCCTAACTGCATCAGATAACCTAAAAGTTGGTACAAACTGAGTCGCCTCGCTGAGTTGACCGAGTCGCATCGAGTCTCCACGAGTTAACAAAGATACCCAAAATCAATCCGTCGTCGTTCAGAGCCATCCCAAACAAAAGGGGGAAGAAATATGGTAAGGAACGAAGAAGAGAGGTGGGGGAAGAAATAGAGGAGAGGTGGGGGGGTGAATGAGGGGGTAAGGAACGGGGAGAAGAAATGGCGGAGGGGTGGGGGTCAAGTTGTAGATCCGAGGTTAGAGGAACAGTTACGATCCTGGGTAATGGTGGTAGGGGCAAGGACCGGGGGGAATGGTGGACGGCCAAGGGTTGATGGTGGGGGTCCGGCCCAAGGACTAGGAGGAGGAGGGGTGGGGCGGGGAGGCGGCAGCCCCACCCCTCAGGAACTCAATCGGGCAAGAAAGAGCAGAAGAGGAGGAGGGGAGATGATAAAAGAAAGGTAGAAGAAAGCCGGAAAATGGGCTGCCGGCAAGAAGGGATAAAACCCTAGATGGGTCTAACTTTTAGAGAGAGAAACTCTCTAGGCAGTAGTAGGCCTAATAATTCCTCCACTTGCTTCCACCATGAACCCTTGAAATCAATCAATCATTGCCATTTTAGGTTTAGGAAAAAGTATCGTGAATCCAATCAATAGATATAACCTGGCCTCTTAAAGAAAATTGCACACACGTCCTTGGAATTTGGGTGATATTGTTCTAATATCCTTGCAAAGCCAATTTATAACCAAATTAGCCCAATAAAATATTTTTGGTCAATGAAGCTCAATCGACTAATTTAATTGAAACTACGGTGAAGCTCAATTGACTAATTTAATTGAAACTACGGTGTGTTTGTTATCATCAAAATCTAAAATGCTGGGGCTAACATTCTTCAATTTGGTTGAAGGAGAGACAAATTTGCAGATGTTGATTGAGGGCTTTGGAGTTTGGTCTCAAATTGGAATTTGATATCTTCTTCAATTTGGTAGAAGTAGATTGATGACTTGTGGATTTGGCTTGAGCGTTCTTCAGAGCTTTGAAGCTTTAATCTGAAGAGGCGTCTTAGTTGTTGTGAACTTGAATGTTCTTCACAACTTTGAAGCTTTGATTTGAAGAACTGTCTTGCTTGATGCGGGCTCGTAGAATTCTGAAAGGCTTTGGAGGCTTTGATCTTTAGACGTCTGGAGCTTGGATGCTTGAATGTGTGTTTTACTTCAAGGAATTCTGAAGGGCTTTAAGGCTTGATCTTCAGAGCTCTAGGGCTTGAATGTCTGACTTCAAGGATTTTTGAAGGGCTTTCAAGCTTGATCTTCAGAGTTGTTGAAGCTTCAATGTCTTGATCCCCTCAAGGAGTTCTGAAGGGCTTTGAGGCTTGATCTTCAGAGCTCTTGAGCTTGAATGCTTGAAGACTTGAAGAAATTCTGAAGGGCTTTAAAGCTTGATCTTTAGAATTGTTGAAGCTTCAATGTCTAGATCTCCAAAATTTGAGAGAGAGCACCTCTATTTATAGGGATGTGAGATGAAGAGTTTATGGAAGACTGCAATTCTTTCCATAGTCATCTCTTCAATTATTTCCTTATTTCATTTAAAGGAAAATAATTAGAATTTTATAAATATCTTTCCTCTTATTTATTTTAAGAAAGATAATTATATAAAATGAGATATAGAATTTATTTTACCAAGTGGCGTAATTTGATTGGCCAGATTTGATAAATAAATAACTGTGTCATTTTGACATGTGACACCATTTAATTGGCCATTTCACATATCTCAGACTTTTGACTTGTAGACACGTGGCAATATTTGATTGGTCACTTATTGTGCTCAGACTTTTGACCTACGGACACTTGGTAGCATTTGATTGGCTTGTCCGTAAAATTTTGATTTTGACTTGTGGACACTTGGCAACATTTAATTAGCCAATTTGTGTGCCCTAGCAACACATGGCAGCTTGTGATAGGCCAAGAATTTTACGTGTCTACAGGGGGGAATGAGACTCAATCTCGGAATGTAGTGTGAGACATCTAAAAGCTCTACCACATGAGCTAACCACCACTTGCTCCACAAACATATTTTGATGAACTCCACACCGATATCTATTTAAGCAAGACAGCTATCTTGATCACAAAAACTTCCAATAGAGTACTGATAAATTGATGGGCCACTTAGCCAACAATCCAAAACATTTGGCAATTTTAAAGGGAAGGATAAGAAACTTTTGCAATCGAACATAAAAACAAAAAATAATTGCCATTTTTAAAAGGAAGGACAAAGAACTTTTGCGATCGAACATAAAGACAAAAATAATTAGTGAAGTGTTACTAATTTTTAAAAATTTAAATTTTGAACATAAAATTAAAAAAAATCACCACCACACCTCTGGCCGACAACTTCCGGCGACCAAAAAAATTAGTAACGTGTCACTAATTTTTAAAAATTCAAATTTTGAACATAAACTTCAAAAAAATCACCACTCCACCTACGGCCGACCACCACCCCACCTTTGGCCGAGCACTTCCGGCGACCAAAAACATTAGTGAAGTGTCACTAATTTTTAAAAATTCAAATTTCGAACATAAAATTCAAAAAAATCACCACTCCACCTCCGGCCGACTACCACCCCACCTCTAGCTGCGCACTTTCGGCGACCAAAAAAATTAGTGAAGTGTCACTAATTTTTAAAAATTCAAGTTTCGAACATAAAATTCAAAAAAATCAACACCCCACCTTTGGCCGACCACTTTAGGCGACCAAAAAAATTAGTGAAGTGTCACTAATTTTTAAAAATTCAAATTTTGAACATAAAATTCAAAAAAATCAACGCCCCACCTCCGGCCGACCACCACCCCACCTCTGGCCGAGCACTTCCGGAGACCAAAAAAATTAGTAAAGTGTCACTAATATTTAAAAGTTCTAATTTCGTACAGAAAATTCGAAAAAATCAACTCCTGCCTCCTGACCAAACACCACCCCACTTCGACCGACCACTTTCGGCGAAAAAATAATTAGTGAAATGTCACTAATTAAATAATTAGTGAAATGTCACTAATTTTTAAAAGTTCTAATTTCGTACCAAAAATTCAAAAATTCAAAAAAAATAAAAAATAAAACAGTGTCAGCTAACTTCTCATTCACTTGTCAAATAAATTCCATTTGTTATAACAGTTGTTGGTTAATAATTAACGGATTAACCTGATTATCATGTTTCCTATTAATCTCTCTCAAGTGCGCAAACGCATTTGTGAATGCTTATGGGAAGGCAGATAACTTGGGGCTGATTCAAACCAGCGCTTGGCGTCCTAAGCCTCGAGAGACGATTCAAGCCGAGTGAAATCATAGAAGTGAGAAGCATCAAACTCGTAATCAAAATCGACTTCTGAGACCTCGAAATAAAATAATAATAAAAATTATTGCAAACCAAAAGTTGAGGTGCACGTAATCAAAATCGACATTGTAATCAAAATCGACTTCACAAGATTAGTTGAGGCACGTAAACTGACCCTGATATCCCGCATTATAGAAAAAAAAATTATTGCAAACCAAAAGTTGGAATAATCATTTCAAGAGCATGATTTCGTTCCTTTTAAAAACTGTAATATTATTGCCTGATTTCGTTCATTGGTCACTGACACCCATAGATCTAAGCAATTTACATTTTTTTTTATGCTGTCAATATTTTTTTCTTAAGAAAAAACTGTAATATTATTGCATTGGTATATTTTGGTGTCATTTTGGCATGCTTTTACGGTATGATGATCATTCATTTTTAACTCACCTCATTTTTCAATGCAGATTCGACGATATGCATGACGAAGCAAAATTTGTGAAATTCGTGCCAACAGAAATTAGTAATATTGCCATTTTTTTTTTAGGAAAAGTAACAATAACGAATAAGCCTTTTAAATTTTCTAACAATGAAATACACAAAAACAGGACTTTTACAGCCCCATATAATCGTTAGCCTCAAGAGATACCGGATACGAAGAGTTTTAGGGTGTTTATGTAAAAAATAAAGAGAGAGTGTGTGATTAGTCCTTTTGTTAAATGAATAATAAAAATCATATCTTTATGTTTGATTGCAAAAGTACCTTGTCTTTATGTTTGATTGCAAAAGTACCTTGTTCTTCCCTTTAAAAAAGGCAAAATAAAATATAGTGCATTTATGACTAATTTTCCCTAAATTGATTGATCAAATATCTCTTGTTTCTCAATTAACTTCGGTACATTATATTAGGGGTATGGAAGCTCCATTTTGCTGCAATAAAACTCGAACAAATGGAAATAAAAGCATCCTTTCCACTGGGTCAAGACTTGATCTTTTATGGGTATTTAAAACAATTGTGCTAGGGACACAACATTCCACCACGACACTAACCACAATAAAATATGTGGCACTATATAATTATTAATTGGTGATTGCAAAGTAGTTTCAAAGTGTTTGTTCTCTCATTACTAATTATGCAGTGTCACGCAGGTTGTTGTGGTTGGTATTGCATGTGGACTGTGGTGGAGTGTCGTGTTTCTAACATTATTGTTTAAAATGGTGGAAGACTGTGGTGCTGAGGATCCGGTCCGCCGGGTGCAACTCGATCCGAATTCGCATCCAGGGACCGCCTTTGATGATTCTGCAAGACAGAAGGATCCAATCCCAGGTCAAGCAAAATATGCTCGCTCGTAGTAGTATTTTTACGAGCGACGGCCGGAAGCCCACATAGAAATCGAGACTCGGAAATGGTGAAGGAAGCCAACAAGATGGCGAAGAACAAGAGTGGCAATAGGCTTGCATTTGCAGAAGTTGATTTAGCCATGAATGGAGAAGTGATCGAAGGGGGGGTGCTGGATGGCTTGAGCTACCCAGGGGATCAATGAAGAGCTTGAATTGCATGGCAATGACTAATGAGCTTCCTTATTTATAGGCCCAAGCGAGAGAGAGAGAGAGAGCATTACATCCTAATGGCTATGGGGGAGATTATAAAAACACTGAAAACTTCTTTTATTGAGAATTCGTGACCGGTCCACGTTGGATGCTTTTGTCCATTTTCTAAACAGTCATATGCTATCCACCTCTCACTCTCTCTCTCCCCCCTTTTGTAATCTCTCTAGCGTTGTACCAGTTTAATGCACGAAAAACGAAAAAGCAACGTTAAATGTCCACATTTTTTCCACTGTCCCCGCGTGTCTTGAACGAGTAAAATGATAGTATCTATGTGCAATCCCAGTTAGGGTATTTTTTTTTTTATCGGCAAAAAACAATTTATTGATAACTCGATTAGGGTACATCGAGGAAAAAAAAGATGGGAAAATCACTCGCGGCATGATGTTGATACATGAGACAAAGAGATAGACCCAAGAAAAGAAAACCACCCAACAGAATGCTGAATGGATAAACATCCTCAATATAACATCACCCAATCAAATTCTCCTCACACAAAGAAGACACCAATCTACCTAAACACACAAAACACCCAACACTAAAACCTCTCACACACAGAGACAATACACCCCTCCGGCGTGTTTGGATGCAGGAGATGCACCCGGATATGAGAGAACCCGGATTACATATCCTGGTCCCACCATCATCTCCTGCGTTTGGGTACCTCTTCTTCCTCCCCGATATATTCACTGTTTGGACTGTAAATCAGGCGTGGGGTGGATTTGCTAACGACTGGGGTACCCCCTATCGTTGCCAAATCCGGGTGTATTTGTGGGTTTTTGGTACGATTCTACCCCTCCAAATCCAGCTTCTACACGTCGGTTGGGTTGTGCGGAATCAGTAGGGTTTCGTTTTCGAGAGAGAAGAAAAAAGAGAGAGGAAGAGAGAAGAGAAAGGAGGTCGCCGTTTTCGAACCGTGTGACTCCATTGCTGCTCATCTCGACTTCCTCTTCAAGCTATTCACTGAGGTATGATGCGTACTCCATTGATAAGCTTCATTTGCGATATAGATCGATAATGGTAGGCCTATTTTTTTGCGAGTTCATCTGGACTAATTCCATGAAAAATGGTGATTTCTGTGAAGCATAATTTGGGTTTGTGCGAGTTAATCTGGCTTTGTGTGAGTTAATCTGGGTTTCCATGGTCCTTGGTAAAACACTCTTCTAGGCAATCAATTCATGATGGTCAACAGTTCAATAACCGTTTGGCAACATAAATTGTTGCTAGACTTGTGCAATGTGTCCCGGCGCCTTTGAAAATCTGAGCCATGAAAATATATAAATTCACTTACGTATTTGTTAAAGTAATCACTGTTTTTTCGTTTAGATTTTTAATTGGCAGGTGAAGAGTCCTTTCGGGTGAGAGACATGCAATCGCCTCAAAGAAAACATGAACCAAGTGACAGTGCTTCGACATCCGGCATGGATGGAAATTGTTCGTTTCTTGTAATTTTCTTATTAGGCTTTGTATGTTGTATTTTGTTCCCACTTTTTATCGATTGTGAATGAAGTTGTACGATTTGAGATTTTGTAAACATAACCGTTTATTGAAATGCAAACTTCATTACCAAGTCAACATAAATTCTGAAAGAAATACTAATGGACTTGAAATACATTAGACGGCTCTAAAAGAAATACACATGAACGGAAAAAACATAGACTTGGAACTTCTCAAAAAACAGGCCTCACATCCAACTACTTCAATCTTCATCTTGCCCACCGTTCTGAGGTGTGAAGCAATAGTGCCATCGATTATAATTGGAAAAAATTTTCCCATTCCAATTTGCAAATTGTGGACGACCCTACAAAATTAAACAAAATATTTAATTTATATTAAATAAGAAGAACAAAATAAATATACCTTGCGTATTGACTTGGTACTTACTTGGACTAATTCGTTCCAAACTTCATCATTTTCCACGACGAAGCTATTTTCATTTTCATCCCATCCAATTCCATCAACTTGACGCAACTGATTAATATAACAAAAATCTCTCTTCCAAATCCTAACCTTTCGTTCAATATGAATTTTTGTAATACCAGCTTCAGGGAAACAAGCTTGCATTTGATATTTTAGGACTTCTGAATAGGAGGGACGAAATCCAAAATTACTTTGCCAAACACCCTGATCTACAAGGGTCGTAAGGTACTGAAGCAAAATTTCCTCCTCCACCTCCGTCCAACCATGACGTGCCATTGAAACCAAGTTAAAAACACAACTGAAATACAGACTTCTTTTTTTTATTCAAAAATTTGGTTGTAAAAAAATATGAGTTTTGTTTGGTATTTATAAAGAAAATGTTATCAAACATTCAACCACAAACCCACCATTCAATCATCTATCTACCACTCCACCAACCATTAACCATTCAACTACCATCTACTCTCCATTCAACAAAAAAAAATTAACAATATTTATATATATATATATCACACTCATTATTTAAATCAACAAGTAATTGTCTTGTAAAAAATTTTAAAAAATGAACAATTTTTTTTCCCGGAATTTTTTTTTTGTTCTAATTCGGTTTCAATATTTTTTTGTATTTAATATGTATTTTTTTTTAATTATTATAAGTATTTATTGTTATTATAATGAAATTAATCCATTTAGTTTATTAAAAATAACAAGCTGGGGGCAAATAGGTAATTTGCCCTCTTATCCTTTCAAATCCACCTTCCAAATCCCCCTTCTCAAAATACAATCCAAACACCTCATTAACAAATCCACCCTTCTTATGAGGTGGGGCCACCCTCATTACAAATCCACCCTCATTACAAATCCACCTTCAAATCCACCATCATTACAAATCCACCCAAAATCATCTCCGGCATCCAAACGGGCCGCTAAAGAGCACCACTGAGATACTCCCCCAATACAGAATTCCTGCTTCAATCTACCATTTAGCGGGTTGAGGTGTTTCTTGTAGAACAGCAAATCTATTGGTATCACTTTCAATCATCTTTTTCATTATCAGAGCATCATTTTCCATAAAATCCAACCCCAAACGATTGCTAGCAGCAATTCTTAACTGAAACTCACTTTCGACATCCAACTGTCTTTGGACACCAAGAGTCTCACTTTTTCCACAAATGCACTTTCTTATGAGCTCATGCAATATTCATACATGTGGCTTCTAATTCTTCTCCTAATGCTTGCCGGTCGAAGATCCCCCATAAGATTGATTCCCTCTATTTGTGATGCTCTTATATTGTTTGGAGATCCCGATGTTATTGGTTCCACCACCAGTGGCGGAGGTAGCCTAGGCCTAGTGTGAGCCCGGGCCCACACTCAATCCTTTTTATAAAAAAAATATTGAATTTGCCTTTATAAATTGCCTTTTGTGAAATATTCTCTTTTAATCACTCTCATATACTGTAGATATCATTTAATTATCATCTATTTATTCCAAAAATATGACAATTCCAATACAATGGTGAAATGAGATGTCTAATGCAAAAAATAGCCACCACTTACTCTTTGAAAGCATAATGCATGTCCAAATTCAAAAAGTGGCTAAACCATGGCCTATAAGCATTATACTTTTTTTTTTTAAACGGCTATAAGCATTATACTTTTAATAATTATTGTCTTGTTTATTTCTATCTGTCAATAGAACCCATGCACAATGTAATTCGAATTTGAAGATTTTGGAATAAAAGATATCCTTTCTAATTGGAGTGTATTGATAGATATTAGTACAATTTACTTCTTGTATTATTGTGTTGCTCACTTGATCTGCTATATAAGACAATTCAAGCAATTCTTTTGTGTTGATAATTTATGCAATTAACTTTCTTAATAATTATGTTAGCTTAATTTTTATATTATTCTTAGGAAAAAAGTTCTTTTATTGGTTGAAGTATGTATAAAAGGTGCCTCCACTCGCTCTGATTCCTAACTACGCCACCGTCCACCACTGGGTTATGATGTCCATCCATATCCACTGCTAGTTCAATAATGTCATCCCCTTCGTAAAGGGTCAATTATTTTGCCAAAACACTTCTTAATCATCTTTCGCGTCAATTTCGTACGTGTTTATAGATCATTCTGACTAGTTGAAAATTGTAATATGTGACCTCAAGTAGCATAATTGTGTTTTTTTGCTCAAAAACTGAGCTTGTAAACTTGGTCAATGAAGCTTTTTAAGTTCAACTTACAAACAAAAGGGGCGAGAGGAAAGTAGAGAGAGCGAGAGAGCCTCTCCCTAGGGTTTCCTGGCGGCAGCCACATTCCCCTTCCCCCACCACCCCCTTCACCTTCTTCCCCCTAGCTCCTCTCCTCTTTTACTTCCCCCACTTAGTTTCCGGTGACTCCCCATGGCGATCGACCTCCTCTCCTCATTGCATGGGCGACCAAAACCGATTTTTGGGCAAAGGGGGAACCGGATCTGGGGTTTCCAGTTCCAGACTTCACAACTCCGGTGATTTTCTTTTCCTGTAATTTCTGTTCTCTTTTCTTTTCTTTTCTTTTCTTTTTTTTGTTTCTTGTAGGTTTTTTTGGTAGATTTAGGTAGATTGTTGTGCTGGGGCTTTGATTAATGTATTTTTTTTTATCTCTTTACAGAAAAAAAGTTCAACTTACTTTGTTATATTTCGATACTCCGTACATCCCACGTAAGAGGGCATTAATCGTTTGTATCCCATAATTCTTTTTTTCTACCTTGCGGAAACCACTCATATTGGTTGCGGAAAGTAGTTTGTCCTCACCGTTGACATTTTTATCGTTATGTTACATATTTGATATAGTAAATACAAAACCTTCTAAAATGGGAATTCAGGTGGCGTGGAAAGCTAGCTTGTCCGGCGATTAATGGGGCACCACACTCCTCCCTATGAGTCATCAAATTCTAGGTTTTTACCATGATCATTATCCAAATCTCTTACCGACAATTCATAATGGGAAGATGGCGAATATGCTGCACTTTTTTTCCCCACATAACTTTTTGAGTATCTTTACATTGAGCTGCTATCTGTCGACCTATCTATGGATAGAATTTCAATGGATAAGGAAGGAGAGGGATTTAGGCCATCTAATGTGGAGGTTTTGGGTTCAACCATCACATTAGGTGTATCCACCACTTCCCTTTTTTCTTCTTGAGCGTTGCGCCCATTCAATACACGGGGAACGAAAAGATATCAATATGAACTGTTGGCCCATAAATCAAACAGGTACAATGCTCGTAAGGGTAAAAGGAAGAATGTGCAGGTAATTTTGAGATAGGAACAAACCTTTGAAAAATTGGTATGCCCTTTATGTATAAAGTCTTGTAACAATCAGAGTCGAGTGGACATAGTGTTTATATATAATGGTAAAAGGAGTCATACAAAAGGGGTGTGATAGGTTGAAATAGTGTGTTTCCGCGAAAGAAAAACAAATGGAGAAAAATATCAACCCATGGGAAGTGGAGACTGGAGAGTTATCTAATCATGGAAATTAGTAATTAATTGATAGTGGATAGTTATTTTTTTCCACAAAAAAAGCAGTTGTGTGAGAAAAAGGCGAATGAAAAAGGGAAGAACAGAAATGTGGGATACAACGTGGCGGTGTGATTTGGACCTGTGGAAGGGAAGAACAGAAATGTAGTTTCTCAATTGCAGTTAACCACACACACCTAATGAGAGAACTAGTGGAAGGGAGAGAGAGAGACAAAGAAATTAACCTACTTTTTATAAGGAGAGTTTGGAGAGTTTTGGGAGGGCCAACTACATTGCTATAGGGTATAGTGCTCGCCCGTTCACTATCTTACTCAATTGATGAATTGGCAGGGAGACGGATATACATACATGAGTCTCCATGTTTTGGGTCTCAAAATGGAGCTTGGTTGGAGTCCATTGAATCTCCATATATATGTCCAAAATATGGAGAAGCTTGGTTGGAGAAGCTTTTAGACAATCTAAAGGGAAAACTTTTGTCTTTGGTTGTCATGTAGGGGTGTTCGGGTGCTTATAAGCACCTCGACTTATCCCTTTCCAATCAAATCAATTGCAAGCCATCCATGTCGGGACACAAGAATATTTGGATACACATTACTTTCTTGCTTCCTGACTCAAAAATCGAACCCTGATTATTGTGTAGGAAGAAAATCCACCAACCAACCGACCTAACCCTTCGGACTAATAGCATATCCTGCATCAAATTAGCTAAGGCTAGCCGAATTTTGAAAAGTACAACAATAACTTAAGTTCATTTGAGTAGAGAGACTCATACAGTAAAAGTTGTTTGATGATAACAAAATACATATAGAGATGAATTTGTAGATTGTATATAGGACCCGTAATTTTCTTATCTTTATAAATTTGTAGTTTGTGACATGTGTCCAGGTATCATGTTAATGGTATATGAAAAGTCAATCGTATGACTTAGCTGCCGGAAGGGCTGTTTTGACGTTAAGTGTGAAATTTCTTATTTTTTGGTTGGTGTGTTGAACCGATCTTTGTGAGAATGTTTTCGGAGGCTTAAGATGAAGCCTTGTGCAAGTCGAGAGGGCTCGAAGAGCCACATTTCAAAATACGCTATTTTGGGATTTCTTGAATTTGTTCTTGGGGTGTGTGTGTGTGTGTGTGTGTGTGGTGGGGGTTGACTTTTTATCTATTTCGAATTTGTCTTTCTAGACCCCACCATTGTTTCCGAATAAGGGGTACTTCTTTATAAATTTGTAAGTATGTAGTGTTTGTTTGTAATAATCGGGGGTTCAACCTGTGGAAGAAGAAAACAGCCTTCTTTTCGGAAATTTTCTATGTAGAACCGGTTCTATGTTTTCCTTAAAACTGGCAGCCTTATTTTAGTGACTCCCCAAAGCCTCTTGAATTGGTTCTAAGAAAACCTTAGAAATGGTACCCACTGCAATTTTTTAGAAAAAAATTTGTTCTCGATTTGGCCTTCCATAAAAGGTGGACTTACTCTCATTTTCACCCAAACCAAGAAATACAACTCTAAAATCACCAATCTACCTTCTCTCTTCATTTCTTCCTGAAACCTTGGTAATTTCACCTCATTCCACCGCTAATGTCACGCCCTCGAAAATTTAAAGGATAATTCATAAAGAAAATTCTACGTGGACGGTCAACAAGTCCACGAGCCACGTCAAATCCCACGTAAGACATAAAAATATGATAATCAACAGGTTACAGTAAGTTTCAATTGTGTTTACAAACCAATGTCAAAAGAGAAAACTTGATTAAGTTACGAAATCACCTTAACAAAATATAAGTTCTAAGATGACTAAGTAACTCCTTCATTTAGCTTTCAAAACCAATGTATGTATGCACTTCAAGCACTCCATGTCATGCTCCTTGATGGGTACCTGAAAATTGATAGGTTGAGCTACACTAGCCCAGTAGGAAAACCATTCTACTAACGCTAGGTGTATAAAAATGATAAGTGCACATGAAATAAGCATGAGACAAACACGGTGGTTCGACAAATACGATATTTCATGTTGAAAAGTGATGACTCATGAATGATATATGAATCAAGTTAAAAGCCCATGTGTTAACATTTATAAACTTGTCATCTTCGTTCATGAAAACTTCTTTTATTAAAATCTTGAGTGTTTCATACGTACTAAGTACTTAAACTCCTTTTTTTTTTTACTTCAACTCCTCTATGAATTCTATCTATACATATATCGGGAAGTTTCAGGCCCGGTAACCCGTACTATGGTGTATACGTCCCAAATACTCTTATCCAGCCTGTAAGAATAGTATATTCTGTGTTTCACAGGCCACGTTCACCATGCCCAGCTATGCTGGTAATAATAACATATTCCGTGTTTCACAGGCCACGTTCACAATGCACAGCTACGCTGGTAATAACAATATATCCTGTGAAATAACAATATATTCCGTGTTTCACAGGTCACGTTCACCATGTCAGCTACGCTAGTAATAATAATATATTCCGTGTTTCACAGGCCACGTTCACCATGCCCAGCTACGCTGGAATAACAATATATTCCGTGTTTCACAGGCCACGTTACCATGCCCAGCTACGCTGGTAATAATAGACCAATGTTATTATAACGTGACTCTTCCTATCTTAAAACATATCCGCTCATCAACCACACGCACACTCATCCTAAATTTGTAATGTCTCATCTATTCTTTACCATCCTGCCTTCTCTCATCTTCAAAACCATAGTGCAATCCTCCACTTCCTCCAACAAGGATCCATGTGTCCAAGGAAATGCCGGTATGTTCGAAAATAGCCTAAATGTCCATCAAAAGCCCAAGTACTCACCAAATTCTCAATAGCGTGTACCAAATTAAAGTCAATTTTCGCTAAGAACACCAAGGTTAGTCTAAAAATGTGTCCAAGTATTCCAAGGAATATTCACGTGTCCAAGAACGTATCCAAGTGTCAAATTTAATACCCAAATATTTTAAAAAAACGTATCCAACTATCCAATTATACCAAAATGTCATATCTTTCATGAAATATTCCATTCTCAAACGCTTCTCAAAATATCCATTTATTTAATAGGGAAATTAATCCCTCTGCTGGATTTCGTGGGCTCCGTTCACCCGTGGCTAGGGACACACCGAATGGTGGCCCTAGTATTCACATTTATCCATAAAACACTTTTGATTCAAAAACCCATTTCAAAACTTCACATTTTGTCCCATTGTTATCATTTGCATCGAAATGTCAAACCAACTCCTTACGTTACCCAAATGTAGCCAAAATAAAGTTGGAGGGATGTACGATGTGTCAAATATTCAAGGGGAGGATAAAGAATAAAAATATAGTATTTTAGCGTTTTCCAACCAGTCAGAGGTTTTTTCCCAACTGGTTGGGCCAAGACAGAGATAAGAACAATTTTTCAGAAAAGCCCAACTGGTTGGATGTTTTTGCTCAACTGGTTGGGCAGAGACAGATTCGAGAAAAATTTTCAGAAGCGCCCAACCGGTTGGAGGTTTTTGCATGACTGGTTGGGGAAACCCAGATTTTCTGCGAATTTTTTCCAAAGCATGAAACTTCATCCCAAGTCATATTTTGATGTTTTAGGCTAAAAATTGGAAGTGTCAAGCAACTAATGGACATGGAGGGAGGGTAAAACAACTATCAATTGCATCAATCAACAACCCAATCCATAGATCAAAAACCCAAATTGAACAAAACCCACTTAGGAGAGAAAATCATGATTTTGGGTAAATTGAAGAACAAGAGCAAGATACATGTAACACATCACATAAATACAACTAGAGGGAGTAGAATTTGTTCTCCTACCTCAAGAATGAAGCTCCAATGCAAGCAAATATGAAAACCCTAGCTTCCTTAATCAACCCCAACCGAAAATGAACTCTCCGGTGTGATTCCAAGCTACCCCGGGCTCCAAAACACGCGTAGAAGAAGTTTTTTGGGTTGAATCTTGAGTTTGGGGAGTGGGGGGTGGATTTTGGTGAAGATTTTGGAAGAACTTTGAGAGGGGGAGAAGAGAGGGAGAGAGGGCTGAGTGTGTTTTGACCAAAAAAAATCAGCCATATACAATCTATATACACCCCAACTAATTGCACTTACACCCCCAATGTTTCTAATGTGTTTTAAAGGCATCCCAATGCACACACTAACTCCACATTGACCCCACACTACTCTATTTTCATTTCCTCACATTTTCCCAATATTATTCCGGAAAAATTATACGAATTTACGAGTCCTTACAGCTAATCTACAAGATCTACTCATTCTACACCATGAATCTCTCGTGAATTTTGAGTTTGGCACTCTAGAGGTAAGAACTTGTATTTTAGGGCTTAGTTCTCTCTCTCTCACTCTCTCTCTCCCCTAAACTTGTGGCATGTTTTGAATGATCCTCTCTCTAGATCCCATAGTGTAGCGTGGATGAGGTTTGTACTTGATGATTGGAGGTCGAATCCTTTGGTTGGTGCTAGGGTTTTTCTCAAAACCAAGTCAGGTAGGGATTTCATTCCTTTTTTACATGATTTATGGAATGTTTAATGTATATGTACCTATTTAACCTTGGTATCTTGTTGTTGGAAAGTGGTTGTACATGAAGAGGTTTCTGTAAAACCCAGGTGGTACTTGTAGTACCGATACCATCCCAGAGTAAAGGGTTGGTTTGATGCTGGTTAATGCATGTGTGAACTTGGGCTGATACGTGTTGTGGAATATATATATATTTGAAAACTGAGCGGATGAAGCCCTTCCCGGTAATTATTTTTTGATGATTTCTCGAAGGGACTCTTAAAAACACATTTTAAACACATTGGACAGTTCGGATCATAAAAATTTAATCGGTAAATTGGAGAATTGGAGGAGTCCCAGAGGGAAACGCCATCCGGGATCCCGGATTAGATCTAGCTTGTCACGCCCTCAAATTTTGAACATAAATAATTAACATTTTTTCCAAATATAGGTCAACATATTTCTTAGTCAAAGTGCAAAGTCTCCTCACAAGTCAAAGTCATACTTATAACTAAGTCAACCGGGTACCCTTACCCCATAAGAAAAGAAAATAAGTATGAATTAGTCCATTGTTTCCATAAGTCAAAAGAGATAGATGAATTATGAAAATACAAAATCATCTTTACAAAAGAAGTAGTGTTCTTTAGATGATATGATAACTCCATGCCGCTAAGCTTTCAAAAATATGCACACATTTCAAGCATCCAACTTCATGTCCCATGTTGTGTACCTGAAAATGATATGGTGAACTCAGTAGCCCAATAGGAAAATATCATCTACTATTAATAAGTGCAAATGGGTAACATGAGCATGTTCAACTATTAAGATGCAAAACTAACAAGTGACAGAGGAGTCATTATCATCAAATAAAGGCCAACTAATGTCAGAGAGTCCACGTGTCTACAAAATGTCCTTTTTTATCGATGAGAAATCTCTTTAAGGTGTTTTACGTGTCCACACTCACACACACATATATACTTATCTACCTTTCGTATTTGATTTCCTTTTCTTTCTCTTTTACAATTTCCATGGTCAATCATCAAAGGAAAAAGAATTTCTAAACCGAGTTTCACGGGCCTCGTGTACCCATGCCGAGATACACTCGTTATATCACTACAAAAAAAAAAGAGTTTTATTGACAACAACATGTCACGAAAAGCGTGTTTCTAAAAGTATTTAGTGACAACTACATTTATTAGTGACAACTCACTAAAAAGTTATCACTGAATACTTTTAGAACAAACTTTTGCAAAGGGTGTGGTTTTGCAAGAGTTGTCTTTTCCCCTTGCTCTAGGGAGAAATTGAACTTAGAACAAGACACGATTGAAGGCAATCTGGTGGATGGTGACAAGGTTCATACTGTTGAGATGGCGAATTTGTCAAAGGATGTTGTGAACGTGGATTCTAATAATTTGTCTACTTCAATGGTTGGAGAATCTCTTTGCCCTTTGAGACCGGAAGTTAAGGCTGATTTGGTGGAGGCATATTCTCCTAATAAGTATATTATCATTGATGATTTAGGTCTTAGCGATGGAAACAATGTGGGTTTTGGGGAACCTAACAGAAAAGATACTGATGGTAGTCCTTTGGGACATGGAAATATAGGGGAACAAGACAAGGATGATAATATCTCACCTTGCAAGGATGGTGGCCGGGTTAACGGAATGGATTTCGAATCTGCCAAGGATACTTTGTCTAAGGAAGTCTCAGACTCGATTACTAGCCCTCTTCCTCATGAGCAGGTGTTTGATCGCAAGAGGGTTCATTCGAAACCTCTTGCCAATAAGAGTAAAGATGGGCCTTTCAATCCAAAAGAGAGATCAATCCATGAAGCGATATTGAAATTGCAAAGGAGGGTGCGCAGATCAAATAAGAAGATTAGTAATAAGAAACTTATTTCAGAGTTCGGGATGAAAGTTTCCAAGCAGAAGAAATCAGATAAAGAGGTTTCTACTTCCTCTCTATCTTCTTTTGGCATTCGTAATAGGAACTTTTTATTGCTTAAGAATATGGGTGATGATAATATTGTGGATTTGGAGGGGGGTTGGTTTAGAAGGGAACAGGAAATGGTGGACTTTGAGCTTCAATCCACAACAGAGGCTGGTAGAAGATTGGGTATAGATTTTGTGGAAAATGATGTGCACAATCTGAAAAAGATGATTGAATTCGAAGCAAAGGAATTTGCTAACTTGCAGAGGAGCTCCTCTGCATGTTAAATCTCTCTTCATTTTCGTAGGACGTTGGTTTCTTGTGAATCTCTTTAGGGTGTTTGTCTTGAAGCTTTTATTGGAGTTTGTTGTTGGAGTTTGAGCTCGCTGAGGAGTGGCTGCCTGTTGGTGTAGTTGTTGTGTCTTTGTGGTTTGTTGTTGCTAGGTGTTACTTTTTGCTTGTTGGGTGTTTATGTTTTTTGGGTGTCTGTTTGTTGGTTTTTCTTTTCTACTCCCACCCACCCAGCATTTCGCTGAATGTGGTCTCTTTGCCTTTTCCTTGCTTTGTGCTTGGTTATGGCTTTTATCTCGATGTACCCTTTGTCGAGTTCTAATAAAATCTTGTTGCCGATCAAAAAAATATATATATTTGTTGTCACTAAAGATCAATTTTTTTGCAGTTTATTACGAATCTGTGTTTCACGGGCCACGTTCACCCATGCCCAGATTCATTGGTTATATTATTAATCCGTGTTTCACGGGCCACGTTCACCCCCCTGCCCAGATACAGTGATAACAATGACAATCCATGTTTCATGGGCCACGTTCACCCTTGCTTAAGGACGCACCGAATGGTGGCCCTAGTATCACACTTTAATTCAAGTTCATTTCGCATATTTAAGCAACCAAGAGTCACATCCATTTCATTCAAGCATAGCCCATTTGGTTCCATCTTAGTCGTTTATCACGTATCAAGTGTACACACGCACTCACACTTTCATTGTATTTGAAAAATAACCATCGAGATCATGTAGTAATGTGTCTACCAATAACCAAGCGAATTTAGAGTCAAAGAGATCGTGGTCAAAGAATTATAGCTCAAATGTGCGATCAAAGACTAAGGAATGACATTTTAAAGTTTTAAACCTCTGGTATCAATACCAGGTGGGTATCAATACCCAGCTCTCAACAAAATTTCAGGAAAAGGGACAGAACCTCTAGGTATTGATACCCCAGTTAGCTCCTCCAGCAGATTTAAAAAAGGGACAGACCCTCTGGGTATCAATACCTGGAATCTGGGTATCAATACCCAGCCTTTCTAGTAGATTTTCAAAGGCTCTTTCCAACTTAACAGTGGAATCCAAGCTTGAAATTTATGCAACAAGTGACCAAAATACACGTATAGGATGGATAATCTTTGATTAAGCAAGAAATCTAACCACATACTTCAAGGATTTCCATGGATTTCAAACCAAAAACATAGAACACGATGACTTTTCTCAAAAATCAAAGAGACAAAGGTCTAGCAAGACATTATACTAGCTCAATCAACCAAATACACATAGAAAGAGTAGATGTCCCTATCTCAAGAGATTGAGCTCCAAGCAAATCAAGATGCAAAACCCTAGCTTTTTCCTAGAAAACCGCAACCGAATAACCACCTCCCGGAGTGATTGCAAATAAACCCGAGCACCGATACCCGTGTAGATGACGGATCTACAGTTAGTTGAGGTAGAAGTCAAGTGTGGGCTTGTGTTTGTACAGAGAAGGAGGAGAAACAATGGAGGAGAGGGAGAGAGAGAGAGAAAGAGAGAGAGAGAGATATATGGTCGGCCTTAAGGGAGGGAGAAATGTGGTGTTTCTCTCTCCTCTCTTCCTTATATACTACCACTTGAATAATTACGCTACATACACCTCATATTACTAATGTGCTTCTATTTAGTCCACAACTCCCACCTCTCTCACATTAACCCACAACCTAGTACTTAGAGTTAGACAATTCCACACATTTTTCCAACTTTATTTTTGAGAAATCATTTAAAATTATGGGTCCTTACACGGCTCCTATATCTATTATAGTATTACAGGATGGTTTTTGCAAGAAGAGCTACAGATGCGATATGTAGCAGCAATGAAGGCTTGTAGATACGACACGTGTCATTTTAGTTCATCCAATTTTTAGTTTTATTTCCATCTTCTAAATTCCAGAAAATAACGAATTTTCTCCTAGTAGAAATGATTTTTTTGAGTAATTTCATATTTTATGGAAGCAACACATAATAAAAAAAAGGAATGATTTAATTTACAAATAGTCAACTTCTAAATCAACAAAAAAGGAATGATTTAATTTGTACAGAAAGAAACACCTCTTGCGATGGAAATTAAATCGTGACTATTCATAATAGAAAAATTATAGTATGATAAATTAAGCCAAATACAGAAGGTATAATCCATAATTTTTCATATTTTATAAATCACGTTTATAATTAGGCAATGATTTCGGAAAAAAATAATTTCCTAAATCCATGATTTTGGAAATTTTCAGAACATTGCATATGTAATTACATTTCCTAAATCCATGATTTATTCAGTTACCTATATTATACCGTAATACATTTGCAAAAGTGGCAGTATACCATACTTAGAATTCAAGTATTGAATTTTCACATTCGAATATAAAAAAAAAAGTCCCTTCTCTAAATTTCCTCTATGATTTCTCATCATCTTTTTCTTTTTTGTTGTTGAGGATCATCATCTTTAGAAAAGATTACTTTACAAGATGATCAATTGGCTATGGGGCTCTAATCCTCTCCAAAGGGACAACTCCTCCTCCGTGATTTGCGTACATATTATATATATATATATATAGGAAGCCGATCTCCTAAGGGAGTCCTTATACAAAATTTGGTGCGGACCAAGGCCTTTTTCAACTTTCCGGATCAAATTTTGACGATCCGAACCGCTCAATGTTTTTAAAATGCATTTTCCAAGGTCCACGCGAAAAATCTTCAAAAAAAAATACCCGGAAGGGCTTGATCCACACAGTTTTCGGTAAAACTGTACATATGTACGATTTTACCAAAACGTGTGGATCAAGCCCTTCTGGGTATTTTTTTTTGAAGATTTTCCGCGTGGACCCTTAAAAATGCATTTTAAAAACATTGAGCGGTTCGGATCGTCAAAATTTGATCTGGAATGGTGAGGTCCGCACCAAATTTGGCTAAGGACTCCCTTAGGAGATCATTCTCCTATATGTATATATATATATATATATATATAGAGAGAGAGAGAGAGAGTGAGTAACTATCTAATCTGGGAAGCCCGGATCCGGGACTCCACCTTCCCGATATTTTTTTGAAAATCCGAGTCGTCCAATGTGTTCAAAAGTTGTTTTCAAGGGTCCACGCGGGAAATCTTCAAAAAAAAATACCGGGAAGGGCTTGATCCAAGCTGTTTTTCGCAAAACTGTAAATATAGTGGACATTTAAAAAGGAATGGAAAGAGTATCTTTTAGTTTTTAATTTGCTTCTTTAGAAATTCATAGTCATATTTAATACTAAATTTATGGATTTTCTCCTTATTTGAAGTTTTTGTGAATTTCTTTGAGAACATATCCACATACTTATACTAACATGAAAACAATTTTTGTGAGGAAATCGTAATTTTTTATCTAAAGGAGTCAAATGATAAAATGGTTAGCTTAAATTTTTAATTTGCAGGTCAATCGGGCAATGGTTTCTTGATCTCTCCAGCGGCGACAATGAGCCATAAAAAAAAAAGTGATTATATTGTGGCGGGAGCACAATCCGATGATCCTCCATCCACCTACCTCCACGAGCGGAGTACTAGGTCTGACATCAGAGCTGAGCAGTTTTTTGATTTTTGGTTTTGTTTTTTTGTGGTTGTTCTTTTTTTTTAGACTGGTAGTGTCTTATGTATGCTTTAGTTGTGGTAATAGCATATACTTTTCGTTCGCTATAAAAAAAATGTAGCTAACATCTGTCAATCCCAATGTATATGTAATAAGTTCATTTAGAAAATAACAATTTAGAGGGTAGGAGTAATTGATATATTTTGCATTTTTGTGCTATTTTCTTCTCTTACTTTTAATAAATTAGTATTGGACAATGCCTTTTTAACCAAATGAATACATACACAAAAGATTTATTATATATTTCTAACAACACATTGGTTAATTATTGTTATTTTACATTATGCTATTCACAACCGCGCGCATAGCACGGGTTTTATATATGCTGTGTGTGTGTGTGTGTGTGAGAGAGAGAGAGAGAGATAAGGAAAACATGATTAACTAAATGTGACACTAGGTCCACCAATCGGTGCGACTCTAGGCAGGAGTGATGAGACCCAATAAACGCTCGACAAGGGATTATGATCCCTTAAACACTTGGCATGGGTGACGAGACCCAATAAACGCTCGGCAGGGGATACGGGTCCCAAAATGCCCAGTTTATGACTCAACATGCCATATAAGTTAAAGATGAAAGTTAAGGGAATAATTGTGCAAACTTTTACCCGTTAACTTTTCAAAAGGGATGCATACAATTATTAACTCTTTACCCATTAACTTTTCGAAATGGGTAAAAGTTTGCACAATTATTAACTCTTTACCCTTTAAGTTTTCAAAAGGGTAAATTGAAAATCATGCAAACTTTTACTCATTAACTTTTCAAAACAAACATTTATTAAGAGACAGTCCAAAATGGAAATCTGTACACTAAGAAAGGGACAAAGGGAGTAAAATTTTTCTACTAGGCGAAATAATTGCTCATCTCTTCTATTTTCAGGTACAAATCTAGATACATAATTGGAGTACTTAATATGCATGAAGTGACATCTTTGAGAGCTTCACTTTTAACTTACTTCATCATCTTGTAAACTCAATTTTTTGAAAGATGAAGTTGTTACTTAATTTTACTACTCTTGACTCTGTTGAGAGTCCACCCCGTGTGGGCCATTGGGCTTAGGCCCAGTGGGAGAGTTTAGGGTTTTTAATGTAACTCTATTTATTTGTTGTTAGTCTCTTAATTTGGTGTGACCAAAGATAGAGAGAGGCAGTGAGTTTGAGAGAGATACACGAGAGATCATTGTGAGGTTTCAACTATTGAGAGAGTGAGTGTGAGTGTGTAACACAACAGCACGGATTTCTCCGGATATAGTGAAACCCCCCCTCCCCGTGGATGTAGGTCCGACTTGGCCGAACCACGTAAATTCTGTGTGTTGCTTTCTCTTGATTTATATTGCTTTTGTGCGTATGGTGCGTGTTTGGGCATAACAAACTGGTATCAGAGCTTGGGTTGAAGCACCGGAGAGCACAGAGCAATCGGAAGATCACTCGGAGGCCTTCGGAGCACTGTTTGGAGTCTGGTCGGATAAAATAATTGACGAAAATTATTTTTGATCAGTGGGTTACGTGCGGCTCTCAGAGACGATCGCAACGGTGTAGGGGCGGTCGGATTTGGTCACCAGAGGACGGAGCACGAACAGTTTGAACAGAGGCGGACGGAGGCGAGTGGTGGTCTGTGTTGGGGCCGGATAAAAAGTGATCGGATTTCAAGTTTGAGACCACGATTGTGTGGGGATTTTTGAGACGATCACGGTGGTACCAACCACGTCACCGGTAAGTGCTCCACGCGCCTGCACGCGCCGGTCGAAGTTAGGCGAGTGAGATCTACTCGCGCGGTGAGTCACACGCGCGGCGGCGGGGGTCAGAGACGCTAGGGCTGACGTCATCAGCGCTAGGGCTGGCGTAAGCAAGGTTCAAACAGTTCAGGCGGAGGTTCAAAAGGGTCAGACATGTCAGGGTTCAGGGTCAAAGAGGTCAAAGGGGTCAGAGTTCATGTCAAAAGGGTCAAAGAGGTCAAACCGGTCTAGACCGGAGGTTCAGGGAGAAGTCAGACCGGGTTCGGCTTATACCAGACCGGACAGCGGTTCACTATCAGACCTGATTGAGTTTATTGGCCGGTTCAGGGAGTTTTTGACCGGTTCTTGCCCGGTTCGGACCGGTTCCCGACTTTTCTCGACGTTCCGGATCCAATCCCGGGCTCGGTTTGCGGAGATTTGGTACGGATATTGACGGTACGTTTTATTTTACTGCTTTAAATCGTTCCGGGGAGTATCAGATCAATTGTGGGAGTTTCTGGGGGTGCTTTATTTCAGATTATCTTGTTTGCTGAGATGTCAGAGATAAATATGAATGCGATGTTAATATTGACGGCGACCAATTATGCGATTTGGAAGCCTAGAATGGAGGACATGCTCATTTTGAAAGAGCTTTATGAGCCCTTGGAACACGTAGGGGTCAAACCGACGGAGGTGAAAACCGAAGATTGGAAGAGTTTGAACAGGAAAGCAGTTGCTTTGATCCGCCAGTGTGTTGGACATGAGGTTGTTCATCATGTAGCACAGGAGACAGATGCTTATGCCTTGTGGACGAAATTGGAGGGGATGTATCAGTCGAAAACATCCAGGAATAAGGCGCTACTGATGAGGAGGCTTGTGAATTTGAAGCTCCGGGTTGGGAATTCGGTTGCCGGACATTCCAGTGAGTTTCAGAATTTGGTTAATCAGCTGTCTAATGTTGGGTTGAAGTTCGATGATGAGTTGCAGGCTCTATTGTTGCTCAGTTCTCTTCCGGATAATTGGGAGACATTGGTGGTTTCCCTGAGTAACTCAGCGCCGGATGGTAAGATGTCAATGGCTATGGTAAAGGATGCCATTTTCAACGAAGAGGCGAGGAGGAATGAGATGGGGGCTGCGCGGGTTGATGAGTCACAGGCACTTTTTTCGGGCAGTAACAGGGGCAGAGACCAATCGAGGGGAAACGGAAAGAAGAAGGGTGGCGGTAACAGATTACAATCAAGGGGGCGTACATTCACTTGCTATCATTGCCAGGAAGAGGGGCATATAAAGCGGAATTGTCCGAAATACAGGGCAGAGATCTTGAAAATCCCACCAAAGGAGGCAGCAGTGGCTTATGAGAAATCTGATGATGAGTATTCGTTGGCAGTGTTAGACGCTACAGATGCAGAGGAATTGGGTTGGGTGCTAGATTCAGGGTGCTCATATCATATCTGCGGGGATAGATCACAGTTTTGGGAATACGAGGCATTTGATGGAGGTTGTGTCCAGATGGCCAATGGTACAGTGAATCGGGTTATTGGCAAGGGGACAGTGAAGTTTCGGGTGCCGAGTGGGAAAATTGTGAAGGTGGCGGGAGTACGACACGTGCCAGGGGTGAGGAAAAACTTGATATCTCTCGGGATGCTTGATGAGAGAGGATGTAGTTTTTCGGCGAATAGCGGAGTAATTCGGGTTTCGGTTGGAGAGCGGGAGATACTGTTGGGGAAGAAATTTGGTGGGCTATACAGGCTTGTGGGATCTGTCGTGACATGTGGGGCTGCTGTTAGACAAGGGGCAAGCTGTATGGGGAGTTTGGTTGGGCAGGAGATGCACCAATTGCAGTTACGCACACGGAGTGAGCCTGATTGCTCAAGTGTTGTGCGAGATTCAGGCCTGAAGGAAGAGAAGCAATGGTTGCAGGTTGTCCACGTAGAAGCCCAGGGGAAAGAAACGGAGGATTTGGGAGCTCCGACGATACCAAAAGGAGTTTCTTTCGCCCTTGATACACTTAGTGGTAGTGGTCTCTCCAGATTTGTCGACACGGAGGAAGAGACACTATCACCGAGTTTGCCGAGCCAGTGAGTCTCGGCCGCACCCCTGTGGGGGGGTGCGGGCGCTCCGATTGGGGGAGCGCAAACACCTCGGGTTGGAGGTGTGTGAGCGGAGGCATTCCAGTTGAGGGGGTGCGGTGCTCGGATTTTCGGATTTTTTGATTGGCTGCGGATTCTAGTCTTGCAAGGATACACTCGTTTGGGCTATTGTACTCTGGATTGGGGGTGCATGGATGTTCGATAGGTTAGTGACACAGGCGCTTGCTAGAGACAGCTGATTGGAGATGGCAACATAGGGGTGCTGCGGATGACATTGCCCACTCGGGTTGGAGGGGGTGATTGTTGAGAGTCCACCCCGTGTGGGCCATTGGGCTTAGGCCCAGTGGGAGAGTTTAGGGTTTTTAATGTAACTCTATTTATTTGTTGTTAGTCTCTTAATTTGGTGTGACCAAAGATAGAGAGAGGCAGTGAGTTTGAGAGAGATACACGAGAGATCATTGTGAGGTTTCAACTATTGAGAGAGTGAGTGTGAGTGTGTAACACAACAGCACGGATTTCTCCGGATTATAGTGAAACCCCCCCTCCCCGTGGATGTAGGTCCGACTTGGCCGAACCACGTAAATTTTGTGTGTTGCTTTCTCTTGATTTATATTGCTTTTGTGCGTATGGTGCGTGTTTGGGCATAACAGACTCGACGGTGAATGTAAACCTCTCAACCCTAAATTTCCTTCTAAATACTTCGGGTCGTAGTTTAATGACTTTTATTGGGAAGCTTAGTCTTGTTATGGGAGAGTGACGTGAGGTGATATCATATATTACCTGAATTGTGGGCGCGCCTTTAATTACGAAAATGATAATATAATTACGTTGAAAATCGAGGTCGTTATAGCAAATCCCTGAGTCCCAAGGCAATAACATTTTGTCAACCCTTTTGAACCTCATAAAAGTGTAGAATACCAAAGAAAAAAAAAAAAAAGGGTAAAAATTTGCTTAAAAAATGGTAACTTTTTAGGTATAGTTCTTTCTTTTTATCGGAAAAAAAAAGAGTTCATTAACTCAAATAACACCAAGTACAACGAGTTTGTTAAACAGATAAACGAAGATCAAAACGACAACGACGGGAGGGACCCACCAACTAAGTTGTATATATAGTTTAATTTAGAGGTTGTTAAGGCTCATGCAATGCTTCTCTAATGTTGCATGACTAGGTACGCAGGTAGCTCATGGACCCGGCCGGCATACCATAATGGAGTACCGTATAGATTTTATGTATTTCTAGTAATATGTATTGTACGGTAGTGAATTGTCTCATTTCCAAAGGTGAAGATCTTCTAACGTTCAGAATTTTGAAGAATAAAAGGAGTCGCTGTAACAAAGAAAGTGAGAGAATTGGAGAAAAAAAGAAGGCATTCATATTGAGCTCAAAGTTTATTGTTTTATTGAAAACAATAGAGCTTCATATTGTTTTTATCTACACTTTTGAGAGTGTTTAATTTGTGAGATTTTATTGTAAAAGGGAGTGTGGCCCATTGTATATCTCTTGTGAGAGGTTATTTTTTTGTGAGTGATTTTGGAGAGAAAATCATTTGGTGTTTAGGTGTGACTAGCACCGGAGTCAAAACTAGTTGAGTTAGGTGTGACTAACACCGGAGTCAAAAATAGTTGGAGTGATTGGAGATATTGCTCGTTGTAAGGGTTTCTCTAGCACCTGCGAAGCTAGAAGGTGTTGCTATTGGAGATAGTGCAACAAATCCCAAGTTGGACACTTGGGAAGTGGACTAGGCCGTGAAGTTGTGGACCGAACAACAATAAATCTCTGTGTTTGATTTCTCTCTTCCCTTACTCTTTATTTACTGTCAGATATTATTGCATGTGTGCTTGAATCAATTTAATTTTATTGGGTGAACCCCCCCCCCCCCCCGTGTTACTATCTAGGCCAACAGCACCTCGATCTTACAGAAAAATCGTCTTGGGATTGAGCACCAAGTACTCAAAGTTCTTATAGTAAAGAGGGTCTATCTTCCAGTTTTTAATTCTTTTTCTCATGTAAAGATTTACAAATTCATAGAATGATTCGCAGGTTTAGATGAATTTGCAACAAATTTTCATACTTATACTCGTTAGTTTTCATTGATGTTTCAAAAATTAGGGAGTCACAACTTGGCCATGCACTAATAGTATTTTTGAGGATTGATTGGATGGAGAATTATAGAGAATGGGTCTGTTATTATAATTGGAGAGAAAGAACGAATTATAGATTTATTTTTCGTAATGTAGGTACTCGTATAAATTGGAGTATGTAGTTATGAATTTTTAATGGAGGATGATAAGGAAAATAAATTCCATGAAAATTATTGGATGAGAGACATAGAGAAACAAAGTGTCTGGATGAGATATGAGATTGTGTGTGCATGTGATTGGTTCTTATGGGGCACAGGGTCCCACTCGATTTTGTAATGTGTGCAAGGATCTGCCCAGAAAATATTTTCAGTCTTATGTCATGGTGGCAATCTAGTATTAATTTTAAGAGTGTTGAGAAGAGTATTTGGGATATCTGTTTCTTCTCTGTTCTGTTGTCACTGTGGTTGGAGAAATTGGTGGATGATATACAAACCAGAGTGGCGTTCTGGATCCGGAAGTGCATGTGATAATATAGCTATGCTTTGGGGTGCAAAAGTTGTCGCTGCAATGAATAGGGTGGAATGTTACTTCACTACAGGGCACCTTCTTCCGGAGGGGTGTTAACAGAAAGGCCACGTCCGACCAGCTCGAGGTGTTGTTTCTGGGCAAACGTACTGCCAAGAAGCCGTGTTCTAAATAGTATGGTTCTCATGATCGTGTGTTGAGACCATATAAATATGTGGTGAAAAAAGGGATTGAGACGCCACATGTTATTGGCCCCAGGCCACTAAATTATCTCTCATAAGTTATAAAACTATGATCATTTTTACTATGTTGGCAACGAATTCTATATGTTCGACGTTAAAATTGTGACTTAGGTAAATCGGGCAGTAGGAATTCTAGAAATTCTGGTTATGGTTTATTGGAAAAAAAAGAAATTATATTCACTCTTTTAACTTTTTATGAACTTATATATGATAAAGATCTTTATTATCATATTTTACGAAAAAAACATATGCGCAGAAATAGAGATATGGAAAATGCTAGTTTAGTGAAATGTGTGAAAAGCACATATAGGAATACGTGAAAGTATATATATATAGAGGCCCGATCAAGTCCGGGAGTCCCGAATCCGGGACTCCACCTTCCCGATATTTTTTTAACGATCCGAACCGTCCAATGTGTTCAAAAGGTGTTTTCCAAGGTCCACGCGGGAAATCTTAAAAAAAAAATACCGGGAAGGGCTTGATCCAAGCATTTTTCCGCAAAACTGTAAATGTACATTTTTTGCGAAAAAATGTTTGGATCAAGCCCTTCCGGGTATTTTTTTTTGAAGATTTCCCGCGTGGACCTTGGAAAACACCTTTTGAACACATTGGACGGCTCGGATTTTCCAAAAACATTTTCTAAATGCTTCAAAACGCTTCAATCCGGGATTTCCGGGATCCTTGACAGGATAATTCGTGTATATATATATATATACATATAGGAGAATGATCTCCTAAGGGAGTCCTTAGCCAAATTTGGTGCGGACCTCACCATTCCAGATCAAATTTTGACGATCCGAACCACTCAATGTTTTTAAAATGCATTTTTAATATGTACAGTTTTACCGAAAACTGTGTGGATCAAGCCCTTCCGGGTATTTTTTTTTGAAGATTTTTCGCGTGGACCTTGGAAAATGCATTTTAAAAACATTGCGCGGTTCGGATCGTCAAAATTTGATCCGGAAAGTTGAAAAAGGCCTTGGTCCGCACCAAATTTTGTATAAGGACTCCCTTAGGAGATCGGCTTCCTATATATATATATTTATATATACAGTCCTTATCTAGTCCGGGATCCCGGATCCGGGATTCATAGTTCCGGATCAAATTTTGACGATCCGAGCCGTCCAATGTGTTCAAAAGGTGTTTTCCAAGGTCCACGCTGGAAATCTTCAAAAAAAAATACCGGGAAGGGCTTGATCCAAGCAGTTTTCGCAAAAAATATATATATACAGTTTTTGCGAAAAACTGCTTGGATCAAGCCCTTCCCGGTATTTTTTTTTTGAAGATTTCCCGCGTGGACCTTGGAAAACACCTTTTGAACACATTGGACGGCTCGGATTTCCCAAAAACAATTTTTAAAAGCATCAAAACACCGAAAAGGCTTCAATCCGGGATCCTTGACAGGATCGCCGGTGTATATATATATATATATATATATATGGGGCGGATCCGTGGGCAAATTTTGCACACTCTTTTTGACACTTCATCTCAACCCTTGAAACCAAGGGTTGAGATTGAAACTTAAAAAAAAAACTCCTTTCTCACGTGCACCCTCTCTCCTCTTATATTCTCTTTCCCTAACAAAACATAACTCGTGTTAAATGCCAAGGACAAACCCAGATATCATAACTCGTGTAATTCGTAAAATTGAACCTTTTGCTTTTCCTTTTCATCAATCAAAAGTCTTTATATTCCATTGAAGCACTGCAATCAACGAATTGCATGGCTTGCAAAATTTATGCTTTTAGAGAAAAGCAATTTCTCCATTGTCAATTCACGTAAGGATCTTTTCAGGGAAAAAAAATCAACTGAAAGTTGAAACTGTAAACAAGTGAGGCAGATGGAACAATTTTTCGACTCATATGCACAAATCTGAGATTTCCATTTTGAGGTCCTGAGTTTAGATCTCACACCTGTGCGCACCCAGCTGAGTCCGAGCAGTGGCGCGAATGGATAGAAGAGGAGGAAAGGGAAAAGAGGAGGGAGAAGAAGAGAGAACGATGACGGTAGTGCTACCAGTCGCCGGCCATGGATGCCACTGGGCTGCCACCGGAGTGGGTGAAAATAGATTGGGTGTGTTTGCGGGAGAGAGGTACGTGTAAGGAGAGAGAGAGGGTGCACGTGAGAAAGGAGTTTTTTTTTTTAAGTTTCAATCTCAACAAGGAGTC